>PVJI01027636.1:0-17430 GCA_004026765.1 Micronycteris hirsuta
TCTTCTTCAACTAAAGAACTTCCTAATTAGTAAGTTAATCACATTCCAGCTCATTCTTCATCATACCTGGTAACAAATTGCTTTTGGCTGTTTCTTGTAGAATATTTTATGCCAAGGATGCAGAATGAAAACACAAGCCTGTTTAACTGTGCTTGGTACTGTTTTGAGCAGTTGAGGTCTCAGTCATTAATTTCGTGCTGTCATATTTGTCCCTTGCCACGTAGCTTTGTAATTATTTCATGTGATTTGGTGTTTGTATTTACCCAAGTACAGTCCAACTGATAGCAGGATTAGAAATAGGAAGTTTGGGATATTTCGAAGAGATACACTTGTAAGAAATCAGAGAAGTGGAAATGATCACTGCAAGGACAGGTGTTTCTGGACTTCCGTTTGCTCCGTGGCAGACCCAGCACAGACTCATTTCCAGAGCACGAGAAAATGGCAAAACTCTCCCCAGATTGAATACAACTTCCGTTACTTCTCTCTCTTTTTTTTTTTGTACCTCATGTTTGCCATCTTTGTAGACTTCTGGAAAAATGCTGTTGTTTGGGTTGTTTTTTCCTACATTATCTTTTTTCTTAGTTTGGTTTGCTTGTTTCCACAGCTAATTAAGCTGCTCCTGAAAGAGACGGACTTGGGAAGTACACAGAAAGAAGGCTGGAGCGTGTTAGGCGGGGTTGCTGCCACTTCCGCAGGAAGGTTGCTGCCTGGCAGAATCCCAGACTGCAGATTGTACCCAGGGCACACCACAACAAAAAGACGCTTTCCTTTTACCCTGATTCTCATCTTTCTGTGATAAGACCAAACCACGTTTAGGTGGTTTCCAGCAGCATCAATTGGCTAACGAGAAAATTTCTTGGTCATTCTGTTAATGAAGTTTTCCACTTGACTTTTTGCCGACTCCCAGTTTAATGATCGCACAGCCGTTGTTGATGGTGGAGTCTGAGACAGATTCCATGATGACCGACTGCAGGGCTTTCAGAACCTGTAATTTCTTGTAGTATTTCAACATCACTCCTTTTTTCTTTGCTTTCTTCTCCCTCCTTGTTTCTTTTCTAGAAAATAACCATACCAGCAGCTTCTATGTTTCCAAGCAAAATTCTTCAGCTTGTTTTCAGACAGTTTTTGCAGAGTGCCCGATTTTGTGACATCATAACTAAGGTCCTGGGATGTATGCTCTGTTCTGTCAGCAAGTAGGTATTTATCCATCGTGATTTCCCTGGGGATTTTGGGGGATTTTCCAGACCTCCAACTCCCATGCCACTTTACCTCTCTACAGCTGCTCTCTCTAGCTTTAAATACTTCGACAAACATCAATTAAGGCTATCGTAAAATGTTTGCTTCCCTTTTTCTAATTTCTTAAAATGTTTCTGTGTCTTCAAAATATGTAGACTTTCTCCATTTTTGGTCCTGCCTTTAATTGCACTGTACTTAGATAAACACGGAAACCAAATCATATGAAAGTAATAACAAAGCTAAGTGCTCAGGGACATCGGTTGATTCATTTGTAAGTGGTACAAGTCGTACTACTTGACTTAGTTTTCCTTGAGCTTTTTCCTGTTGTTTCTGTCATTGTAAAAGAGGAAAGAGTTTTCTGCATGTGGTATAAAATTTCTCATCATTAAAAAAAATCTTACAATATTTTTCATGATTGAAAATGACAGTGCAGAAAAATACACAGCTTTTATAAGAGCTTTGTCAATCTTCCATTGCTTGGCTGACATTTGAAATCATTGAAGTTTTTTTCGAAAAAATTCTGCTTCTTCAAGTATTGGGTTATTTAGTTTATTGATTAGTTTATCATTCATAATGATGCTGATGTTATGGAAGTACAAGCTGGAGAACAACTTTCTGCAAAGTTTTTTTTTTAAACATGGTTACCTTCCTATCATTTAGGGGATTATTTCAATATTTGGACAGTGTTCAATACATTTTAAAGATGTATTTGGTTGTCTCTTGTATTTGGAAATGCCTATTTTATTTAATAGTATTTGTGGATTGTATTTATTTTTTCCTTTTTGGATTAGGTTGCAGAGTGAAAATGCACCTGGGCAGGTGCGTCTCTCAGCATTTCCCTGGAAGGGTGATGCATCTCAGTGCTGAGCTTGACAGCAGTGGTTCTCAACCTTGGCTGCACATTAGAATCACCTGGGAGCTTTTGAAAATGTTTATTCCTAGGCTGCATCCTAAACCAATTTACATCAGCATCCGTGGGGCTGGGATCCAGGCATTAGTACTTTTTAAAGCTCCCCAGGCGATTTTGGTGTGCAGCCGAGGTTGAGAACCCCGGCTTTAGCATGTAGTTAGATTGAGCTTCTCCTCAGATTTAACTGCACATTATGTCGGAACGTAGGTTTGATGTCTTAACTAAGGCTGAGTAGGATATTTTGCAATCAATATCAGATAAAGAAGAATTTACTTAGAATTTACATAAGTTGTGAAGATATGCTAAATTTGGTTAAGTATAGTTTAATATTTCAAATTCAGAATTCATTTAAACATTTTTTTTCAGCGTGACTCTTATGATTTTAAGGGACAAAAAAATCTAGGCTTTAACTTTTTCCTAATCCTTATATCTTCAAACTCTCTTTTATTTCTGTTTGTTCTGAGCCCTTTGCGTAAGTACGTGTTGAGACTTCTTATTCCGGAAGGGCTTGAGGCAGTGTACCAGGACACATGAAGTATGGTAAGGTGGTATAAATTACCCAGGGTGAGATAACTAGGAAAAGCATAGTCAGGGTCCATGGAGGCTCAGGAATAAAGCTAAAAATTCATGACCCAGTGACCTGTGCACATACGAAACTCCTTGAGCCAGCGGGGCACACAGAGCTCATTCTGTGACATTTCTATTTTTTGTTCTTTTTTTAAAGATTTTTATTTTTATTTATTTTTAGAGAGAGGGGAAGGGAGGGAGACAGAGAGGGAGAGAAACAGCAATGTATGGTTGCCTCTCACATGGCCCTCACGGGGACCTGGCCTGCAACCCAGGCATGTGCCCTGACGGGGAATCGAACCGGGACCCTCTGGTTCTCAGCCCGCACTCAATCCACTGAGCTACACCAGCCAGGGCTCATTCTGTGACATTTCTATAGGAAGAGGTGAGTGCCACTGTCAGGGTGAGGCTCTGTGCCCTTGAGATTCAGTCCGGAACTTGGGACACTTGAGCCTAGTGATCAGCTTGGGGATGCTCACAAGCTAAGAAGGAACTGAAACATTGAAAGACTGACTTTTAACATTTCTTTTATGTGCTAGGCGTTCTGTAGGGAGTTCTATACATCCCATTTTGCTTGTGTCACAACAATCCTATGTAGATGGCATTGTTAAGCTCCTTTTACAGAAAAGGAAACTGAGGCTCAAAGATGCTGCATCATTTGCCCAGGTGATCAAGCTTGTCAATGGCACAGCCTCATGTCCAAGCCCGCTGTGCCTTAGACTGTCGCCCTTATACATGGCTCCTGCTGGGTCACGTCCTTGTCAGTTAAATTTCCTGTGGGTCAGTATTCATTGGATAATAATTTTTTTTGGCAAGGGGATGGAAAACAAACGCTATATAACTGTATCAGAAAATCGCTTATGAATATTTAAAGAGGGTTTTTTTTTCTTTTCATTTTTCCAGTTTTTGTTTTTTTTGGCAGTTTTTTTCCCTCCCAATCCATCATATTTCCAGGGTGTATGGCACTCTATGTTTTCTTTGTGTCCCACCACCAAACCTCGTGTATTCTGTGTGAGACGCCTGTGTCATGCCTGGCTTCGACAGCTTTGGCTGGGCCGGAGCTGCAGCGTGTGGTGGCTGGCCCTCTTCGGGCTGTCTTTCACCCACGTCGCTCCCAGCAGAGGTGTGCTGCTGTGGCTGCCCCTGCCTTTTCAGCAGCTGGAAAGGCCTTTTACTTGCTACCCCATGTTAGGTTGGCTTTCTCACGCTTGTGAAATCTGATCTGCGACGTGTTTCAGATGAAGCTGTGTGCGCAAACCCAGCTCTCCAAGCCTCAGGAAGGATAAAATACTGTGCCATAGCTTCGTTTGGCACTTGGTGACACGTCTGAGTCTCATTTTACTAGACTTCCGAGGGAGCCTCTGTGTCATATTCCTTGACTATAGTTTTGGCAAATGCATTGCCTGAATTTCAGAGTCTTTCGAGCTCTACCAGCTTTGACCTTGTGTTTTTTTTTTTTTTTCCCTTTGAATTTTTTACCCTTTCCCGTAGTTGTGAAATTCAAACCACCTTCGCTTTCCACCCCGTTTTGTAGGTCAGACTCAGCTGGGCGGTGCCGCCAGGCCTGCTGTCCTACTCAGGCCTTCCTCTCTCTCCCCCGCCACCCACCCGCCTCTCCGCCTGCCCTCTGCCACTTCGCCACTCAGAGTCCGGTGTTTGAACCCAAAACGCAGACTCTCAGGCCCCACCCCAAGCCCACTAAATCAGAACCTGCTTTCACAAGGTCCCCAGGTGACCGGGTGCATAACCGAGTTTGAGAAGCAGGGCTCTCAGCCCCGCTTCTCCCACAGACTGTGCTCATTCAGGGAATAGAATGTTAGCACTCGTTCAATCTGTAGGAAAAATTGGATGAAAAAGTTTTTAAAATCATATCCATTTAGTCTTTGGACAACAATTTTGTCACTTTTAGAGACAGGAAGAAATGAATGTGTTTGGGAATAAGTGGGTTTGCCTACCCTGTGAGTGAGGTTCAGGCATTGGGAAAAGCTGGATAATTTAGCGATAGATTGTCACCAACCAGTAATTCAAAGAGCAACCATTATCGCTGTCTTGAAAACAAATGGAGAAATAGTTCTTTGGAAAGACTATTTGAGCCAAGCAATATTTATTTATTTATTTAATTTTTTTTTTTTTAAATTTTTTTTATTTATTTTTAGAGAGAGGGGAAGGGAGGGAGAAAGAGAGGGAGAGAAACAGCAATGTATGGTTGCCTCTCACATGGCCCTCACTGGGGACCTGGCCTGCAACCCAGGCATGTGCCCCAACTGGGAATCGAACCCGGGACCCTCTGGTTCCCAGCCCGCACTCAATCTACTGAGCTACACCAGCTGGGGCTGCAATATTTATATTTTTCAAAATATAAAGTATAAACGTATATAAAATTGCCTTAATTAGTTTGGGCTGCTATACCAAAAGCACCACGGACTGGGTGGCTTATGAACAAGAGAAATTTATTTCTCACAGCTCTGGAGGCTGGGAAGTCTGAGGTCAGGGTGCCGGCACGGGTGGGGTCATCTTCCAGGTTGCAGCCTTCTCGTTGCTTCCTCCCGCTGCAGAGGGGGCGAGTGAGTTCTCCGTGGTGTCTCTGTGGTAGCTCATTCATGAGGGCTTTACCCCGATGGTCTGGTCGCCCTCCAGGGGCTCCTCCTCCCAGTGCCATTGACTTGAGAATTTTGGTGGGGATACCAACATTCAGACTATAACACAAATACAAATAGAAGTTTTCTACCTCTGCAGAAGACAACTACACAGAAGGTTTAAATATGAACTAAAATAAGGATTGGATAGGCAGGTAGAGCACCCAGTTCTTTCTTCATTAAGTTTCTATCTACCCCATTTGTAGAAATATTTCTTACCGTAGGGGTTCAACGGTAGCAAAAGGCAGAGTGACTAGTGTTTTTCTTTTTTTTTAATATTACTTATTTATTTTTAGAGAAAGAGGAAGGGAGGGAGAAAGAGAGGGAGAGAAACGTCAATGTGTGGTTGCCTCTCAAGAGCCCCGTACTGGGGACCTGGCCCGCAACCCAGGCATGTGCCCTGACTGGGAATTGAACCGGTGACCCTTTGGTTTGCAGGCCCGTGTGTAATCCACTGAGCTTCACCAGACAGAGCTAGTGTTTTTCTTTAGGCAAGTTTTGTTATTCTGTAAGTGTTAGAGGCTCTGCTGCATGGGAAGGTTGTGCAGTAAAATGGATGGTACAGGAATGGGGCATGTGGACCCCAGAGCCAAGCAGTGAAGAGGAACAGTGAGGCTGCATGGAAAAGCGACGTGAGGCTATGAGTGGTCAGACTGAGACACATCCACTCTCAGACCCTCCTCCTCTTCTTTGATCTTCCGTGGGGTATTAGTATCGGGGGTGTCTGTACGCCTTGCCCTTTTTTTTCTTTTAAATCCTTAGGGCCTTTGATTGTCCAGCCGGTACTTCTAAGACCCCAAATTTTGAAGGAATAGAACTTGTTAAGTTATATCCATAGCTCGTCTCAAAGAATTTCTCCCTAGGTTAATTAAAAGAGTTTCTCTCCCTCACTTCGTCCATCTCTCTCCAACCTCCAATGTACTCCCCCACCCCCACACGCACGCACAGTTTCACAGTTAACTCACTACCATGTCAGAGAACCTGACGCTCCGGGTAGGAAATGGTATGTGCCATCTAAATGCAAGGGGCTAAGAAAACGTGGTTTTCCATACTCTGGCCCAACTTTGCATCTATGCAAAAGAATTTCTTTTCATGTGGCAATTGGTTGTTTATTGTGCATTTTGATTAATGATTTGAAAGTTGGAAATTTGAAAGCTAGAAAGGCATTCATTTACGTTGAATTTGGAATAGTGAGAATGTAGAATGCACATATTTTCAAGAAACATTATTCCCATTTCTGTGAAAAATGGAGACATCTGTTTAAACTGGATCCTACCGAATGCTGCAGGCTTTCAAAGTGGGCCGTTCCCACAACGAGCAGATGCTAGTGACTTGAAATAGGGAATGGCCTGGGCAGTGTTCCATTTCTCCTTCAGAAGCATCTCATGGCATCAAAACCTAACACCAGAGGCAGATGGAAACTGGAACTCAGGTTTCAGATCTTGTTCAAAGGACAGGAGCTGACGAATTGAAAAGGGTCAGATTTAGAAAACCTGGCATCAGCTAAATGAGAGAAACAATGAAGGGAAAGTGTTGTTTACTAAGGAAAGGAAAATAGAAAACTTAGTGATTTTCTTAGGAGTTTATTTAAGATGTACGTGTATGTTACACGTCGTGGCATTTTGGCAGAGTTATCTGACATAGAGGCTCTTAGTAACTTGAAGATAATTAGTACTAAATATGCAAAGACTGCAGCCTAAATTGGAATATTATTATCAGGCAGTTTTAAGTTAACGCGAAGTTAACTAGGTGCTTGTTGTTATGGAAAATGTTTACGGGATGTGTAAATACACCTTTTGTCACACATACATAATAGCATAAGTGAGATTTCTCTGATGACTGAGGTTATTTCTGTGGCTCTTACCTGAAAAGTGAGTTACACTCATCTGATACCTTTGATCGAGGGTTTTCATTCGGCTGAAGCTTTATATGAGTCATCTGGCAATAATGTAAAATGACAGACCAAACCAGTACGAACCTGACTGTTACAGAAATATGTGGTTTATTAAAGTTTTCCATTTGTCTAATTTCAGAACTTTGCTGTTTTATATCTCTCTATAAAACTTTTTTCTCTGCAGCGATCTTTTCTAAACTCTGACGCGTAGAGACTGTTTTCCTGCGGGGTTAACCTGGGTTCAGCCACGACAGTGTGTCTGCTGCACAGCTTCTCGGAGCCGCTGACGGCGCTCCTGCTCCTGCGGCTGCCGCCTTGGGAGTGAGGTTTAGTGCCTGCTGTTTCCCGGGCTGGTGCCCTCTCCCAGTCCCCAATGCCCCTTTATTTTCTTGATGGAGTATCTTCCATGGAAGATAGTTTGGGAAATGGTACTCGAGCATTTTCTTGTGTATTTTCTCATTTATCATCACAGCAGCTCTGACAAACAGAAACAGTTCTGTTGTCCCGTTTTCGATGAGGGAGGAGCTAAGACACGCACCAGAGTTCAGGCTGGCACCAGGGCCGTGTCTCCCAATAACTCACCCAGTCTTGCCTCTCTGTGGAGGCCTTCAGTTCAAGTCGGAGGCACGTATGGCAGAGGAGGGTGCCCTTCTCGGGCCTGTGGCTGGTCAACAGGGCTCTGTGGTGTCCTGGAGGTAATGTGGGTAAGCAGGTTAGTTCTCATGTAGCTCTTTTGAAGGAAAGGTTTAGGTGGCCCCTCTTACCCCCACCCCAGGTATACTTTTAAGTAGGAAAAGTAGCCAGATATTCGACTGTGGTTCATTTGTGTTTTGCTTCCCAATTATCATCTCATGGTACTACTATGTCATGTTCTGCTTTTCTTATAGAAAGAAATTCAAGCCATGAGTCAGTGCAGCCATCCCAACGTCGTGACCTATTACACCTCTTTTGTGGTCAAAGATGAGCTTTGGCTGGTCATGAAATTACTAAGTGGAGGTAAGTGGATTTTGTCATTGTTTGTTTGCTTTCCTTCTGTGCAAGCCAATATATTGAATAAGATTTCAGATTTGACCCCCAAACTCCTGTATTTAAAAGTTTTGCTTGATTTATTATTTGCTTAGAGAATAAAGTCCAACTCAGCTTAACTTCTAAAGTGTGTGTCCCCTCGTATCCTGGCCTTCCTGGTGTGGGTTTGTCTCCCTAAACCCCTCTGCACTCAGATGCCTCTCTGGCCTCACCTGCGCTGCCCTCAGCCCTGGATCCGTCCTTCCCTCTCCATACCTTCCAGTCCTGAACGTTCACTTCCTGTTTGCAGCAATTCAAAAAAGTTAACCAGTCCTGCCCTGGCTGGTATGGCTCAGTGGACTGAGCGTGGGTTGTGAACCAAAGCATGGCTGGTTCGATTCCCAGTCAGGGCACATGCCTGGGTTGCAGGCCTGGTTCCCAGTATTGGGCACACAAGAGGCAACCGTACATTGCTGTTTCTCTCCCTTTCTTTCTCCTTCCCTTCCCCGTCTCTAAAAATAAATAAATAAAATCTTAAAAAAAAAAAAAGAAGTTAACTAGTTCTTCCTCTTTAAAACCTTCGATTTCAACATTATGCAAGTCCTTAATGCACTGCCATATAATGAATTATTTCAGTGCTGTGGTGATGGAAATGTTCTGTAGCTGTGCTCTCCAGATTCTGCTGGTTACGTGTGGCCCCTGAGCACTTGCCATGTGGCTTGTGTTATGAGGGACTGAATTTCTATGCTATTTTAACTTGCTTATACTTAAATAACTTAGGTGGCTAGTGGCTTCGGTGTTGGACAGTGCAGATTTGCATTGTGGACTTCATGAAGAAAGCACAGGAACATGCCCTTCTAATTCACTGATTCTGGCACCCAGCGGGTGCTCAGTAAATGTTGTCCCAGTTGAAATGGAGAGAGACTTTCCGCATGCAACATCATTTGTGTACAGTGTTGATCGGAAGTGGTACAGTTTTCATCACATGTTTGCACAAAGTAACCTTCCCTCACTATCCTCAGATCACTGAAGTTGTAAGAGTTCCGGACAATATAATTAATAAGGTGCTATTGCATTTCTTTAGTTTATTTCTTTTTATCTTTTAAAGTCACTCATTGATAGGGAACGATAATGATGACCCATAACTTTGCTAAACAGCCTGTGGCTAGACAGTATTCAAGGCTATTTCCTTACCTTGTTTCTCTTAATGTGCACAACCTCCTTAAATGGCAGACGGCACCATCCCTGTTTTTTCAGGAAGTCACCAAAGCCCAAGAGAGTTGAGCAGCTTGCCCGATCGGGTCACGTACATAGTAACTCTTAGTGCTGGAATCTGTGACCATAGGACCCGTTGACTTAACAGCACCTCTGGAGGTGTTGTCACCTTCGTGTTACACACCTGGAAATTGAAGCTGAGGAAGCACGAGCCATTCTCTTCGTAATGTCCAGCATACCTCCTCCTCTCGCCTGTTCTCTCTCCGGGGTGTCACTTGCTGTCTGTCTTCCTGAGGCGTGAAACGTGGCGAAGGAGCAGAGGAGAGCATTTTGTGGTGGTGGGACAGAGCCAAAGCTGGCACAGCGAAACTTACGTTGTACAGCCCAGTTTTATCTGCAGACCCATTTCCAGCTAAAGCTCAACCAGGGAGGCATTTTAAGTCTTTTTTTTTTTTTTTTTTTAAAGAAAGTGTCTTGGATCAAGCAGAGGCTCAGAAAGGGACGGACGAATGTGTGGTAATTGCCACGGGTCTGCTTGTGTGGGTCTCAGTAGAGGGCCTGGCACTCCTGGTTGGGCTCTGTTCCCGGTCTCCTCATCAGTCCTACTTATCATTGTTTCTTTGAGTGCCTACTTGGTTTTTAATTAAAAAGTGAAAGGAAAAGGAAAGAAAAAAGCAAAAGGAAGCCTGTTGGAGTGCGACCACAGTGTCTAGTGTTGGGCCTGCTTCTTGGTCTTTTGGAGGATGGTGCTTTTCCAATAAGAGATCTTAACCTGGTCTCCCCTGTGGGGCCCACCAGCTGTGAGGCAATGAGAAATTCTGGTGGCCTGGGACCCTGGATAGCCCCAAATATTCTGTTCAAGTGGAGGATTTTACTTCCTCTTTTCATTTCTTTTTATCGTTATTAACCTTTTATAAGCCCGAGAATATCCTCTGTCTGCTTTTCTGAGGACTTGATAGGAAATTTCATTGTCTTTTTAAAAGAATACAATTTAGTCTCATGGGCTTTAGTGGGTAAGAGGAACAGGTTTTAAACAGGTTTGCACGGGGAAGGGGGACGTGGGTAGATGTGGACTCTCGCTCAGTTTTCCTTCAGCAAGCTAGAAATACATATATGCCTGGGATGGTTTATCCTTATAAGATACAAATAAAATGTTTCTGGAAGTATACTGTTCTGAATGATCAAAACATCCAAGAATCTATGTATAAACAGTAGTTTTATTTCTCTCTGAGGTAGAAAATATGTATTTGTTTTCTTCTATAATATTTTATCACATCAAATCTCATAATGAGGGGTGGGTGGTTAGTTGGGTATAGTAATATCTGATGGGGAAACTCAGTCCTCTTAGTTAATCATTGAGAGCCTAGAGCCAAATTCAGGTCCTGAGGTAAGCTAATTGTTAACTCTTCAGAAATGTTGAACCCCCAGGTAATTATGGTTTTTAAAATGACCTGGAGGAAGGTTTGGAATATTAATTAATATGTGTTGAAACATGAATTCATACTGCCAAGGATACTGATCTGTTTATCGTAACAGAGCACTGTGTATTCATTTTTTTATTATAAAAGTCAGTACATCAAACTCCAAGTAAATGAAAATAAAGATTGCCTGGAGTCACAGAAAGGAATCTTCTGGTAATAAGCAGGGTCTAAAGGCAATATACCCCTTTCTATCCCCTTCCACCTGTGTTTCAGACGTCACGGAAGAGCAGGCTGCTGACTCTGAGAAGTTCGCTGCTGTCTCTCTCCTGGCCTCCTGCTCCTTTCTTTTTCAGCTCAGACACCTTGAACCCTCTTTTTGAGTCTGCAACCAATTGCGTGTCTAGGGAAAATGGACTAACTGGGAAGTGGCCCTGTATCGTCTTCGGTTCCTGACCCAGATTCCTTCTCGTTTACTTTAGCTGAAAGTGAGCTTGCAAACTCGCATTTCGTGTGTCTGGCCATGGGCTGCCTTGCAATTGTTTGTTTGCCTTGGGAATATTTGTGTTAAATACACCAAAAACATTTTTATGTCCTCATTTAGTTTTCTAAATTGGGAGCCCTATTCTGGAAAGGTCATGAAGATGCTTACCCGATTTTTTCAATTCTTCCGTCTGCCTGCTTAGGTTCGATGTTGGATATCATCAAGTACATTGTCAACCGAGGAGAACATAAGAATGGAGTTCTGGAAGAGGCAATAATAGCAACAATTCTTAAAGAGGTTTTGGAAGGCCTAGACTATCTACACAGAAATGGTCAGATTCACAGGTATGACTTCTGCAGAGGTGTTTAAATTCAGCTATATCTTTAGTCCTAGTCAATGAAGAGTATTCAGGAAAGACACATTACAGGTAGGTAGGTATTGGCATTATTTCTAACTTAGGCTACATAGATGAAGGAAAAAAGTATTTAAGAAAGAAATAAGAAAGGGAATTTTGATGAATTATATTGGTATCCTCAGAATTAATTTATCTGCTTTCATGGAGTAAGAACAGAGTATAAAAAGCACTGAGTGAGCTCATTAAAAACATCAGTTAACCTACTGCTCTTGAAGTGTGCTCATTTGACCTGGGTATCATTTCTAACTCTCTAGTACAGGCAAGGCTGTTACAAACATTGTAATATGTTATTTATTTTTGACATGATGGTGAGAGGGAAAGAGGAGGCACTGGTTTCATCTTCTTGGTGACATAAAATGCCAATTTAGGTAGCCAGTCAGCAGAGAATATGATTGTCTAATGTTTGTAATGGGTTCTTAGGAATAGCAGCACGTAAATAATCATGTACCAGTAGTACCAACTTTGATTTCCCTACCCTGAACTGAGTGAGCTGTTTACTTTCTTTCAATAATTAGAAAAAATATTACTTTAGAAATCAAAATTATAGATTGTCATTTTTCTTCTTTTTTAAGTTTTAAGACTCTCAGCACCCTCCTATATAGAGAAGAAATATAGAATATTATAATCAGTGTTCATAATCAGTCTCTCCCCAGAGGAGAGACTGAGGAAAGCAGTCCTTTGAGAGGCTGATAGGATTAATTTGGAATTACCCCACAGTCAAATTTCAGTGGAAATAGAACAGCTTTACATAGGCTGGGCTCTAATTCTTGATGAAATGATGGTATTGTGAGCGCTCGCACAGCCTCGAACTCTAACAGAAAATAGAGTCTACTCACTATTGATTTAATTAAATCTGGATAATGATTTCACATAAAATAGTTGTTACTAAAATTCTAACTATTCCCCAGGAATGAACGATAAAATCACATGTATCTTGTTTAAAATCTATGACATAATTTTAGTATTTATAAAATAATGTGAAATAGCTGCTTATATGATATGTTTTAAAATCTCCTTGAGTGGATTAATGCACTATAATATCTGTATTGCATAATTTATTCTTTTTTTCTCTGAATAGGGATTTGAAAGCTGGTAATATTCTTCTGGGTGAGGATGGTTCAGTGCAAATAGCAGGTAACGTTGACAAAGATAAAAATATTCTTGTTTACAGAAACGATACATTCCCAAGGCTTATAGAATCATTCCTAAGAAGTGAATAAATGCATGCAGTCTGTTGTAAGTGTGCATTTGGGCTGCCATGGTGTGGAGTGTTGGGTTCTCAGTGTAACATGTTTTCCTGTTTTCTGGAAATCTTTGTAAGATCGTCCTATAAATGCTATTTTAGAACATAGCCCTTTGATAAAGAATAATTTTACTTTTAATTTTATTATTTTTTTTCTACCTTTTAGATTGAATAATGGCAATGTTTAACTGCAAGAAAAGCACTCTGAGAGTTTTTTTGATGAGTTTGAAAGTTTAAAACATTGTACACATTAATTTAAAACCTTTTATTTCTGAAGAGGTGGCTGAGAGAACTGTGAGCTCTTAAAATCTAGGGCTTACTTTGCTCTTAAATCTGATCCTGCCTGGCTATTCTTGACAGTTTGGCGTGTAGCCAAGTAAATGTCTACGGAGTAAGTGCATCAGCCAGGCCCCTTCTATGTATAGAACCTGTCTTTCATTTTGTTGTCGCTCCCGGAGGAACCCGAGTGGCCTGGGGTACAAGGCAGCCATGTCCATGTTTTATGCCATGTTCGCGAAGGGCTGGCTCAGCAGCCCTCTCGACTGTCAGTGCTTTTGGAATTTTTGGCTGAACAGTCCTTCTCTGTAATGGAAGGGTATTCAGCCTGCTGGCTCCAGGCATGAAGTATTACTAGCAGCCTCCTTGGTGAGAATCTGTTGTTGAAGAATGTTGATGTTGGCCCCAAACGTTGAATCGGCCTCATCTGCTTCCTTTTGCGTTAGCGTGAAAGAACCCTGTTTTTCAGCATAGGTGATTTAGGCTCTTCACATGAATTTAGTGATTAGACCAACGTTGATTACAGTCCTTGGTCCCAGCCTTATTTCTCGACAAATCTGAGGGTTCTGGGTTGTTATTAGAAATGCAAGAGTTTTCAGCAAGAAAACAAACAAACCCCCAACACAAGGATAAGCTTTGAGTCATCTCTTTGAGTTGTTGCTTGCCCCTCTCTGCTTGGTGTTTAACTTTTACAACATTTTGAATTTTAAACCATGTGAAGTCTGGCCTAGTAAAACAAATGAAAGGAAATGACTCAGTAAACTTAATGAACTCTCAATAGTCAAAGCCATTTTCAAACCTCTTATTGTGAAAACTTTCAAGCATAGCCCAGAGTAGAGAGAAAATTGGAAGAACCTTCTTTTACCCATCGCCTGGCCTCAATCATTACAGTTTCCGGCCATTCTTGGTTCGTGTATTTTCTCCCTCTCTACTTCAGTGGCTCTTACCATTGATGCTGAGTTTTGTTCTCGAGGCATCCGAGTTAGTGCCTTATGCACGTGTATCTTGTCCTCATTCTAAAGAGTGGCCTTTATTCCACAAAAGCTAGGGGCAGTTTGGGGGAAAAAAACACTCGAACTGAACAAGTGACAACTGAAAAAAGCTTGTGGACTTGTGGACAAAACTTCCAACCTTCCAGCCGCAGAGTAGTCTTTAAGAGGACAGCCTCTGGGGTCATCAGGCTCTGCTAAAGCTCCCAGATCATCACTCAGGCTCTGTGACCTTGGTCAAATTACCTAACCTCTTCAAGACTCAGTTTCCTTAAACAGGAATACAAGTGGAACCCACCTCATCTTTTTTTTTTTTTTTTTGGCAAAATCAAATGAGGCTTTTTATGTTCCATGAGTGTAACAGTGGCTAGCCTGCATGTGATAGGCACACAGTGAACGTCAATGGCTGTTGCTCTACTGCGGCTGTTGCTCTACCGTGGCTGTTGCGGGTGTTTACTTCTAGTACTGTTACTACCGTCATTACAACCAACAAGATCACAGCGACTCTCCCTTGCACTGCCTGGCCACCATAGGTGCCTCAGATTTGTCTTGTAAGAGGTTTAGCGCTGAAGGGCTTTATGAGTTATAAAAAGGTAATGCTTACGAATTATGGAAACTTAGATGTTAGCTTATTAATTTTGCACTAAGCCGATAAGGAAATATAACTAACTTTCTGTGTTTTGTGACAAAATGGTCATTTCTCACTAAGAGGATCAAAATAGCAGTGAACTGCCTTTGAAACCTGGAGGTGGGTCCACCCCCGCCTTGTTCCACCACATGGTTCCCTGCCAGTCACCTCATCCCATTATTCTTGTCAGACTAATGACCTGAACTCCTCTCTGGGCCTTCTGGAGCACATCGTCGTCGTCTCTTCCTCAGTGAGGATCCCCTGAGGTTGGACTTCCTGACCGTCTCTCCCTCTCAGGCCCTTGGGATTTTTCCTCACTGTGGGCGGCGGTGTTGGGTTCCTAGGACACCCTTGCTCTGTGGGAGCTGCCGGGTTCTGAAGGGCACGTGTAGGAAGCCAGCAGACTTTGTGTATGGCCACTCTGGGCTTTCCTTGGTATCTTTTTTGTGCCTGCATCCTCACGCTTGTGTAATAAAGAACATGAACCGGAATTGCCATTCCCAGGTGCATTGTGGTGGCTTAACTGGCGTTTACATTACAGTCTCTACATTCTTGGAGCTATGACTTTTGAGAATTCACATTTAATTTTCTCCTTGTTCTCTGACCTGAGCACAGCATTGAATTCATACAGTATTTAAAATTGTTTTTTTTTTGTTTTAACTATAAAATAATATTGCTTTAAAAGCCGTTGTAGTATTTCCTTGGAACAGGTAGATGCTGCCCCTGTCCCCATTTGATTGGAGTTTGACTACTTGGTCAGGCAGTTGGTCACAGAACAAAAACGGGCCCCGGGGCTGTGGGTCCGTTGCTGGCCTCTGTGTCTGGTGGCCGAGCTGAAAGTGGAGGCTCGCGGCGGCGGCAGCAGAGCTTGACTGGCTCTTCGTGTTGCTGCCTGTTATGTTCGAACACGTCGCACGTTGCTTTCGCTCAGGCCGTTTGTGCCCTCTTCCTCCATCTTTATGCTCTTTAGGCCTTGTATTTTGAAATAAAAGTTAAGTGGGGGAGAAGTTTGCAATTATTACTCTGAATGTAATATTTGTTTACCTTGAGAGTATTATTATGAGCATTGTTTTCAAAAAGAGTATTTTTGCTATTCTAATAAAAAAAAATTTAATTAAAAAAACCACTCCCTCTATTGTATATACACATATTCCCTTTCTCAGAACTTTTTGTGAGGAAAGGGAAAATTAAAAGGCCTGGTTCAAACCATGAAAATCTCCCACCCTGTTGTGTAGCCAACAAGTGAGAATAAGGCTAATACACTTGGTTCTATTTTCAATGGTACAAATTTGTGGAAATAATGTATACTTTTTTGACTGTGGATATAAAATAAGTAACTACAGTCATGCGCATTGAGTGCTTCCTGTGTGCCAGGCCAGGTTCTGTGTGCTGATACTTTGTGACTTGTTCAGTCCTCACTGTAGCTCCACGGGGAATGTGCTGTTTTTATACTCAGTAGATGAGAAGCTGAGGTTCTGAGGTTCCAGGTCACACGGGGAATAAGTGATAGAGTCAGGCTTCAGAGCCTGGGACTCCACATCAGTGGGATTTCCAGGAAACAAATCCCGAATCTGGATCGAAATGATCTCAGTTTTGGGTGGAAGACCAATAGCAGTCACTAACTCTTCTACATATCTGCATAAACTGATTTTATTTGGGGCTGGGAAACACATTTTGCACCTTTTCCCCGTTTTTCAAGTTGAGACACGCAGCATCATTTGTGAGGTTTTAGGAGAAGCAATCATCTTAGGTTTTATTTGGTGCAGAATTAAGCCCGGTAGTGACACCACACTCTTTTTGTCCTGGGAGACTTCAGGTTTGATGTAGTGAGTGAAAACCCGAGGACTGTCTCCTCCGGGTTTAAAAGAAAATGCTTTACTTCTCATTATTTCTTCTGTGCTCGGACAACCTGTATGTGTGACTTCCTGATAATAAACTTGGTTAGGGTGCCTTGGTAAGTGTAATCGTTTTTCCTGTAATATGTGATAGAAGGAGTGGCTCTTTGAAAGTCATGCTTTTCCCACGGCCTTGCATTTTGTTTTCTAATTTGATGCTCTGTCATATTGTCAGGAAGAGATTAGTGCTTTGTCTGGCAAGTGACTAAGCCAGTTTGTCTGGAATTAATGAGAGATGGTATCTAAGCAAACAGAAATTCATATAAAACAGGTACCTTGGGGTTAGCCACTACAGATATATTTATCTTAGGAGTCTTTTAAATAGTGATCACTCTTAATGTAGTATGAAAATGATTTCACAACATTTGTTGTCTAAAGAACTTTCTAGAAGCATATTACTACATTATATAAGGTAGAATTCATACTCATTTTTCACTTTTGATTTCTTAGGTGTCTGTGTGTATGTGTGAACCTGAATTTCCCATCCCTAGTTTTCCTAACAGAAGTCAGATCTGGTGCTGAGTTAAGGCACCAGAACTCTAGAACATTATCCTCATGTCTCTCTCAGTGTCTCTGAGGCCATCAGATCAAATATAAGCACTAGGCTTTTCACTGTCTA
>PVJI01027637.1:0-17463 GCA_004026765.1 Micronycteris hirsuta
GGTGTCTCCCCTGAGTATCACCCCAAAGAGTCCCTATGAGCCTTCATTGCCTGGACCTGGACATGTGCCCCTGTATCTGACCTCTCTCTCACCCCCCTCCCTCTGGATCTCCCTCTCTCCTTCTTAGGTCAAAAGGGAAATAACCAAATAACTGTATAAAATGGCAAGAAGAACCATCAGTTACGATACTTTGGAAAGGTGATGTCTTGTTGAGGAACAATGCCAGTGTTGAAGAATTTCATCTTTTACAAAGTGAAACTCTCAAAACCTGAAATAAAGTCTGGAATAAAACTCACAGATACTGTCAGTGAACTAGGTCACCACAACGGAAAAGACACACAATGGAAACAAACCTCTCTTCTCCCCGAATGAACCTGCTCAATTTGATTTCAAGCTTTCAGCACAATATCGCCCACCAGAATGGGAGTCCTGCTTTATAGGTGAGCATTTCATTACAAAAGCTTTCAGATTATTGAAATTCCTCCAAGACTGCACATCTCAGGACAGTGGCCCATCGCAGCGCACCGTAACTGTTGCAGACTGACCTAATGGAGGGTGGCAATTGATACACACGAGGTTCAGATGAGGAAGATGCCTCAGGCCCCTTGCCACCTCTCCAAGGGCAGAGGGGGCAGAGGGGCGCCTCTGAGCAAGCAGGTCCCACTGTTTACAGCAAATGGACGCACTGGCGGCCAGCGTGCCTCCCTAGTGAGGTGGGCGGAGTCCAGCTCTCTGTTCACGCAGGTGCTCCACCCCCGCCTCGCATGACGTCCTGTCGGGAACAGTCTGCTGACCGCAGGGAAGTGGAACCCGCGGGTCCCCGCAGGGCACCGCACGCACCTCTCACCAGCATCTGCGCGCCGAGCTCCAGACACGGCTCTGGACACCAGTCCTCGAGGCGCTGCCCTGTCCCGCAGGGACTGGAACATCGCTGCGTCCCCAGACAGGCCACCTTGTGGCGCTCCGCGCCATAACCAGCGAACGGCTGCCACGCACCCGTGCCAACTGCGTGATGATGGGACACCATACACTGTTTATTGCAGCTGCCTCGGGGGTGTGACGTCCGATTGGAGGAGCCCCTAAATGCTCGTTAGACACCCGCAGGCTGTACTTCCCATGTGGGTGGCATAGGAATCTATGCTGGAGCTCATCAAAGTCATGCTGAACAGCCAGCCGGCCAATCAGAAGGCGCAGTAATTCGAACCTGGCTGCATCACCATCACGACAACAGCAGAGATCGAATAAACATCTTTGTTTATTTGATAAGCCTCCTCTGACACAGGCCTGGGTGCTGGCAGCCAGCACTCACTTGCCGCAGAGCCCAGCACTCCTATTTCAGAAGCATCCTCCTGCGCCTGAGCCTTTGTAAAATAGTACAGCAATTCCTAAAATGTATCCAATGAATTTTCAGCTAAACGCCGATCGGTTTAACAGAGTAGAATATGATGTCATATAATTTAATAAAAAATAAAACAAATGTAAAGACTCCACTAATTAAGCAAACAGGAAAAGTCGCCCCGGAAACAGCATGGAGGCCGTCCAGTTTACGTCAGCGTCTGGAAGGGAAGAGCTCCCTCGTGCAAGACGTGGTCCGGGAGTGACACTGATGTTCCTCATTCAGGCCTGCGAGTTTCGAGTCTCGGGGCCCACGATGGAAACATCACACGATCACGGCTTCTCCAGACTGATCAATGGCACACCTCCCGCGCTTTTATGAAAAGACGGCTGGATTCGGTGTTAGTGACATTGTATGTAATGTGAAGAAAGCTTTAAAAAAATTTATTCTGCTTTCAGAGTGGAATCGTCCCTGAGTGTGACTTTGTTTTCTTCCTGTGCAGCTCCGTGGCCGTAGGGACGTCCTCGAGGCTTCCCGGCTTGTTAGAGTCCCGGTGAGTGCTGGCAGCCATAGACACTCATTGATTGCTTCCTGAGGAGCGCGCCCTCACTTTATTCTGTGGTTTCACTCAGGATCGCGCGGCAGGTCAGTGCGCCGAGGTACGAGGAAGGGTTCCAGGCTATGGGCTGGGAGACGGCCGACCTGCTGGGATCGGGGTCCACGCAGCGTCCCAGGCCCTGTGCTATTGCCAGCTGCTTATACCAACCTCGATACACGCTGAATCGCAGTTTTAGGGAAAGGGTCTGTTTTTACTAGATCCCATAATTATTGAGCTAAGAGCATGACGGAAGGAGTTGAGAGGTTGAATTGGTTTCTGTTTGCATAGAATACTGCAAACTGCCACCTGGCTGGCAAGAGGAGGTGATTTTAGAATTTCAAATTAAAAAACAAGGGGTGTTGATTTCTCCTACCTGCCTTCTTCAGATTCGGGAGAATGTGGGGGGGGGTGATTTTCATCTGTCATTTAGCCTTGGATTCAAGGGGTGGGCACCCCAGCATCCCTGTGGAGTTACAACACAGTCACTCCACAGTGACTTAGAGTGACAACTTAGAGTCCTTCAGGTTGAGCTCTAAAGCCAAAGGGCTGTTATCTTTGGTCATTTCTTAATGCCCTAATGAACGGGTCTGTGCCATTTGTCCCCAAGGGGTCAAGGTAGGCCGGGCAGGCCAGGTCACATGCTGTGCCTGTGGCACTTGCTAGCTCAGCAGGTGGCAGCCTTTCCTTGGGCTGCTGACCTTAGAACAAAGCCCCGCCATCACACTGGGGAAGCTGCTGCTGCTGCCGCTGCCGCCGCCATCTTCCAGGAAAGAAGTGTAAGACAGATGCCAGGGACAGCTGTCCAGCACTCTGATTTGGTCTTTATTCTTTTCCCTTGAGAAACAGCATCATTAAATTCTAAAAAGGAGCTCACTTACCAAACTCAACCAAAATTCTTTCTTTACTTCTCTCGAGTTTATACCATCATGGAACACAGATGGCGCGTTCCAACCCCAAGTAGCTACTGCAGTTATTAAATACTTAACCACAGACACCGAGAGCGTTTGAGTAGAGCGCTCAGTTGCAGTAACACTGAGCTCTCCAATGAGAACTGGACTGCTTTCTTCCTGCGCCTTCCCATCTGACACGTCTGTAAATGGTCATCTCTCGCTTTTAAGTTACACAAGGACATCCTCTTGGATAACAAGGATCACTGGTAAGTAATAGTCACCTGACCATTGTGTTCTGCACTGCCAAGACAAGTGATTGTTACATCATTTATGATGTCATGCAGGTCAGTGGACACTGTACATGGGGTCGTGGTTCCCTGGGAGCTCGTTACAAATGCAGACCTGGGGGTCTCCGGGCCCTTCTGCACTCTGGGGGCTGGGAGTCGAGGCGCACAGGCTGCCAGAGTCCCAGCAGCTCCACAGCGGCTCCAGGGGGCCGAGCAGTGTTAGCTGGGGAGATGCGGTGAGGGCCCTTCTCACGAGGTGCCACCGGTTCTGTCTCCTGGTCGGTGGAGACTGGGGGTTCACCTGCAATTCTTCACATTTCTGATGCCTCTTTTTCACTGAATGGACATATGAATACTTCCTTTTATACAACTCCTAAGTAGATCTGTGGCTTTGATGTGCATAAAACAAGGGCTTTTATCATGCTATGAATATAAAGCTTTTTCTCTTTTTTTTGCAAAAGATCCCACTTTAAATCCCTTAGGGGTGTGTTTGTGTGTGTGGTACAACTGTAAAATATATCAATACTCTACAAAGATAAATGAGAACAATCTAAACGATTATTTTTCATTTCTGTGGAGATAAATAAACCACTTTTTTATTTCCCCCATTCAACCTGACGAGTCCACCAAAATTTACAATTTTGCTGGACAATGAGTGCATTGGATCATTGTACAAAAATGGGTTTGATTCTAAGTCCCTCAAACACAGAATTAATTTAGAAGTAATGAAAACATATGGACAGGTCTCGTTCCTATAGTAAGGATCAAAGGAATCCACTAGCACACGAGTAGGGAGCGGTCGGTCTGTTGTGGATGCGGCGAAGAAAGAACCTGGAGCGTAGTCTGTGTCCTGTGGTGTGACCCCTTCCTGCAGCTGGACGGGCAGAGCTCTCGGAGGCCTGCGGTCATTTCTGCCTTGGACAGAGCCAAAGATGTGGGAAGCTTTCCAGTGAAAAATAGGCTCGCGGGTAGCCAAAAACTGGAGAACAAAAGAAACTGTAAATGTGTCGCAAGCAACACATAGGCATCTTCTTCTCTATCCCACTGAGAGGAATGTGTGCGTGTACGTGTTCGGAATATAAATTAAGCCCGTAGAGGCAAATACAGCCCAGTGTTTTCCTTACGCGTTACCTTGATAGTGTTTTAGGTGAGAGTAAAACAGCACAGTTCACAGGATATACAGCCCAGCGTCTCCACCAGGGAAACTGGGGAAGGGAGACGCCACTGCTCGGACACCTGCGCCGGAGCCCAGCCCCCCAAGTTCTGTTCTGAACGGCAAGGTAGGGGGTGCCTTCCGGTGCAGCGATGGGGAAGGACGCTCTGTCAGTCGTCAACGGTGACATCTACCACCGCTCACTGGGGATGAATCTCAGCTATCACAGCGACTCAGTCGATAACGGTGTACTTGTAACTCGATATAAAACGAGCAAGAGTATCAGAAAACGAACACGTCAACCAATCCAAGATGTCGCTAAGAGCGTAACAGTCACACAGCCTCCATCGGAGCTGCTGGGATTCCGGCTTCTCTTGTTCAGAATGTTGCCGAAGTTCCTGACAGAACACTGCACTGGAGTCTTCAGCAATAAGCTCCAGCGATGTTGACTTAATTTTTCATTTGCAATTGAATGCGATGTTATTTTATATTAGTTTCAGGTGCACAGCGTAGTGATTAGACGGTCTGTGACTTAGGAAGTGATCCCCCAGCGAGCCTGGGGCCCACCAGGCACTGCGCACGGTTGTTAGTGTTATTGGCTACGTTCCCACGCTGAACTTTACATCCTGGTTATTATTTTGTAACTGCCAACCTACGCTTCTCGGCCCCTTTACAGTTTTTCACTCAGCCCCCACCCAACCTCCCCTCTGGCACCCATCAGTCTGTTCTCTGTGTCTATGAGTCTGTTTCTGTTTTGTTTGTTCATTTATTCTGTTCTTTAGATTCCACAAGTGCGTGCAATCACACGGCATTTGCCTTTCTCTGTCTGCCTTACTTCACTCAGCATAACACCCTCTAGGCCCACCCCTGTTGTTGGAAAGATTTCATCCTTTTTTATGGCCGCGCAATATTCCGTTGCACACACAGATGCACCACAGGGACGGACACTTAGGTTGCTTCCATACTTGGCTTTGTAAATAATGCTGCAATGAACACAGGGGAGTAGTAATGTTGATTTTGTTTAAGAATACCAAATCGTGGGGGGTGGATGCTGCAGGGTGGGGGTGCAGGGTAAAGGGGGGATAAAGGGGAGCAAAAACTGGGACTATAATAGCATAATTGATAACACATACTTAAATAAAGAATAGCACGCCTTAGTTATATTTAGTAGTGCACTTATCAGGCTACTGGTAAGAACTCTTTGTGCCACTGCACAAAGGGAGGTGTCCATAGAATTGGACGTCGTTTACTTGTGGGACCAAGGGAAGACCTTACAACCTTGCTTCAGAGCAGAGCTTCGTAGGGGGACTGTGCATTTGGGAGTCATGACTGCTGGGAGAGAAGCGATAGGACCCTGGAAACTAAACCCCCCCGGAGTGCACAACACAGCTGAGAGCAGCCAGGGCGTCGTTACGCATGCAGGACGCACAGAAGACCGAATGGCAGTGGACATGATGCATCTTAATGAGAGTTCAGCCCACAGGAAAGTCGATGCGGTCTGAGACCTGGGGCCTGAAATAGGCCTCGAGTCGCATGAAACATCTGCGAAGTAAGAAGGAAGGAAGAACCCTGATGGGTGAATACTGTTGGTCAGTGTGTAAAGGAATATCCAGTGACTGCATTTCAACTATGTAATTATCTTCACAATGGAAAAATATGGAGGGGAAATATTAATTATAAATACTTATAGTTACAGAGGTGAACCCTGAATTACAAAGTTACACGGTATTTTATATAGAGACAAGCAACAGTGTCCACGATTTTGGACTCTGCGTGTATTGAAAATTTCTCGGTCTACATGCCAGTGGAAAAGCTTTCTGAAGGCGATCCAATTCAGGTATCTCATTATAAAGAAACAGGCCCCGTACCTGTGCGGTGGACTAGAACATTCTCTCAGATTCGCCGGTTTCCTTCAATGCAACCACAAAATGTTGGTTTTCTTAGAGACTGTTATCCCAGTCAAAACATTTGATGTTTTGTTTTGTTTTTTGTTAGTGATTCAACACATTTTTCTCACAAGTCGCAATAATCTCTAACGAGAAACTGAGTGGCAGGAGCAGGATCCCTGTGCCCAGGAGCACAAGCTTCTCTTGGCTTCATAGTTAGGAGTGGAACTGCTGACAGAAGTGAACACCCGACATCGCAACAGAAGGCCAAGCTGTCCTACGTGATTGGACTGGTTTATCTCAGTCGCTGTTGCTATTGGCTAATACCACTGACCACTTTTTTTTCTGGCAAGGTCCTTCAGCCGCGCCAATGGTGAGTATAGCCGCCCATCTCCACATGAGCTTCGTCCGCATTGCGCCGACTAGGAACGAGACCAGGCACGCTTTCCTGCACCCTCTCTGTGTCTTCCACTGCTGCTAGCGTCGTGGCTGGTTTTTCTAGTGGGCTGTACTTTCCTTACTGACTTGTAGGAGTTCTTTATATATCCTGGATGTCAATCCTGTGTTGCTTTGATGTGTTGCAAATATCTTCTCCCATTTTTCAATGTATGGTGTTTTCTCGATTAACAGAAGCCCTTAATTTTAGAGAGGTAAAATATTTTCAAATTCATCCTTAAGTTGATTGCTTTTTGTACCACTCAAAAAATATTTTCTTAACCCAAAGTCATCAGGAATGCCATCATGTCTTTTGCGAGCATCGTATAGTTGGCCATTTATATCTAAGACATGAGAGCTATCTGAAATTGGTTTTGAGTATGGCCGAGTCAGGCGTCCGGTGCCCCGTCATCTCCTCTCCAGGACCACTGGGCCCCCCCGAGCTGCAGCACTGCCCCATCCTGTGGTCAGACCTCCAGTCCGCACGGGTCTGCCGCTGCAGTCTTTGCTGTGCTCAGCTGGTCAACTGTCTTTCTCTGAATGAATAACCATGTCTTCATTACTATAGTTTTATGATAAGTCTTGCTTTTACTTGGCAAGTCTTTTCACCTTGTATGTTCTCTTCAAAATTAGCTTGGCTATTTCTGGCTCTTTACTCTTTTATCAACATTTTCATGAAAAATTCATTCTAATTTTACAGTTTAATTTGGGGATATCAAATAGTAGGATCAGTGAAGATGTCATCTGTCCATTTTTATTGGTTCTTCTTTCATGTCTTTCAAGAATTTAAAAAATAAATTTTTCTCCTTAACATTTCTGGGAATTTAAAAAAGTATTAGTGGCCTGGGCATCTTTTTTGCCATTGCTCTTGCAGTTGACAAATTAATTTCATTTTTCACAAACATCGTTAGCATATTTCTTATACCCGATGCCTGTAGCGAGAGCAGGTCTCATGCCGTTGTTACTGTTTAAAGTGTGAGTTTCTACTCAGCGGGGCTTGCTGTGCGGGAGGTCTCTGAGATCTGGATTTCAAGTGTCTTACTTCATTATCCCAGGCTCCTCCAGGCACCCACGACCTGTCACCTCTTCAGTCTGCAGGATTTTTCAGGCCGCATGGGGCAACGTGAATTCTGCTCCTAAAACTCATCAGAGATTTATTTTGCTTGTGAAATTTCAGGAAAGACTTCTCATCCTCCAAGACCTTGCCCAAGGCTGAGATACTCTATTTTTCCTGATTTTTCTTTTTAAATGGTGGGCTTTTCCTCGTTCACCCTCTCAGCGGGTCTGGCTGTTTGGGGCTTCCAGTTTTCAGCTGGAATACCTGATGCTACCTGGCTCTTTGTTTGGACTCTGGGCTTTGTCTGCAGTGCCTACTCAGAGGCACTTATAAGCAGCCGCTGTAAAAGGGTCCACCTGAAACACGAAAGCCTAGCCGGTGCCCTGGACACCTTGTGAAGATGCAGATGTGGTTCCGTAGGTCTCAGTGGGGTCTGGGAAGACTCTTTTCTCACTGCCTGCCAGGTGATGTGGCTGCTATCGTGTGGGCCACACCTGGAGGAGCAGAGCTCTGCACCACCGGGGACACCCATGACCCGAGCAGCTGCCCCCCACCCCCCACCCTGCTGCCATGCCCAGCAGTCGTTGTTGATTGGAGGAGCTCGCGTGTCTTGGAGCCGTGGGGCATTTCCCTGACTTTCCTTCCAGCTCATGCCTACACTTAAACGGTGTTCCCAAATTTTAAAAACTGCTCAGGTTTAACTGTTTTTTTCTTCTTTTAACTGAAAAAGGGTTTTAAAGGAATGGAGTTGTAAAAAAATGCTTATTTTTTAAACTTTGCACGTAGACTTTGAGTGTGTGTGTATTTAAGTTTAGACCTTTGGGCAGGCTTCCTGGGCCAGAACAGTGGCTAATGTTTACATGGGAGCTCACCTCAGAGACAGTGGGAGTTTTGGAATTTTATTTCTATTCTGTTGATTGTCTACAAAGCAAAGTCTGGAAAAGAGCCAGCAGTTAAAAACACACCTTAGCACTGCTAAGAGCTTATAACCTGGCTTCAGAAATCTATGGATTTCAAGTGAGTCCTGCTGTGGTGCGGCTGCAGGAGAGACCCCCGGTTGGAACCTCAGTCCTTGTGCCTGTAAACAGGTGTGACTGACATCCATTGACAGGTGTGGCTGACTCCAGAGGGCTGCTGTGGGGACTGAGTCCTGCGGTGACTGCCCAAACACAACTCGACACCCGTCCTTTCTAACAAGCACAGCAACGCTCGAGAGAAAGGTACTGTCATGGGTATACGCAGGATTGACCAAGGGAATTTATCTTTAAAAGACAAAAATCCCCCTCAAAAGTTATAACTTAAGTAACGACTTCAGATTATCCATTACATTCACATTCTATACCTGTGTTGTCCAATGTAGTAACCACTGGGGACGTGTAGCCATTTAATTTTAAATTAATTAAACACAAATAAAACTAAACTTGAGTCCCAGGCTGGCCCCATTCTATGTGCTCACAGCCACACGTGGTCGGGGCTGCCCTGCTGAACAGTCCCTGCTGAAGAAAGTTCTGTTGGGCAGATGAAAATTAGGAAGTTGATAAATATGGGACCCAAAAGACTGGACTATATTTACATTTAATTTAATCACTGGTTTGTGCCAGTTTTCTTCCTGAAATGACTGCTCTCTTTGGGGGTTATATGTTTGTTTTTAAATGGATTCGGTGATTAGGTTTATGAAAGAAAGAAAGCGTCTAAAAAAGAACCACCACCGTCTCGCTCCTTCAGAAATGGAGCTGAGCCCCGGTCTGTGCTGCCATCAGATTCTGCTGAGACTGCCCTTTCTCCCTAACAAGACGCGGTGGCTGCAGGGGACCCGCAGGTTTGTGTTGCTTGCTTACTGGACCAAGAAGCAACAGACACGCTTACAACACAACGTAAACAGGCTTCGAGCAAAGATATTTAACTGGGATGTCAGCATATGACAAAAAAAAAAAAAGTAAGCTGAAGCCGAGCAGTGGGGACATTTTTAAAGCATGCATGCAGCATGAGGGGCGGTAAGCAAGGGTGCGGGGTACTTGGATGTGTTTCTAAGCACAACAGGTAATTAATGAAACCGAGGGAACCACTGCCGATCTGACCTCACCTGGAGGAAGTATTCGATCGGTTGCTAGAGAATTCGACATGGGGGAAAAAATAGACTTGGAGAATACACAGTGGAGAAATACCATGAGGTGAGGAGACGGGCTGAGGAACTGGATCTCATGCCACAAGAAAACAGCACATTTTTCTTGGTGATTGAATTAAGCAGGTAAACTGGGAAAAGGGGCTGGGCTAATAAAATTGATCTTTAGATCATATTCACAGTGGGACAAAACAGAGCTGCGGAAAGGGAAGAAGGGACACATCGTGGCACAGTGAAGAAAACAGTGGAGAGTAACCAGATTTGGACGCAGTGGAAGTTTATGAGATGACAGCGTTGGAACAGCTCTAACTGCTCGGTATAATCATCACAACCATTTGACTGGAAACAGTATCCACAATGTACTCAGCTAATCCTGCGCCTCCCACTGTAAACAGATGTGTTCCTCCACTTAATCTAATTCACGTCTCCCACAAAGACCGTTTCATCAAATGATACCATTTGCAACAGCGCGAGAACTGGAATTTGTTATGTCTGTGATATCAAGCTATATTCAAACCGTCATTAATTTGAAGAGAAGAAAAGTAGCAACACCAGGATGTCCGGAGGTTGCCGATTTATTTTAATCTTCTAACGGTTAATTAGTGGTAGAGAGATTCCAGGCTGCAAATGACGGACTTGAAAACCGAACGCCATGCTCCTGGAACGCAGCAGGTGCTCAGTAAACGTGTGTGGGACCACGCGATCCTCCCCGCCTCCGTGTGACTCCTCTCCCTCCGTCCATCATGGAAGCACCAGGAGGCCCGAGAGCGAGCCGGATGTGATCCTTCCACAGCATCTTCATTTCCAGAGAGTTAGCGAATGAGCTACAAAGCTGCCAGGGTGCTTTGCAGACTGTCGGGCCGCCAGGGTGCTTTGCAGACTGGCTCTGGGGAGACGTAACCTGCATTTCCAAATTCTATTTCACGAGAAGAACTCAGTGTGCGGCCGTGGCGGTGGCTGGACCCATCCCATTTTTACACCCTTCTCTACATTGGGACGGCACGGGTCGTATTCATCGCGATGGCTCTCCCGTCCTTCTCCCTGTGCATTCACGGGATGTTTGTCACACACCGTCAGTGCTTCTAATTCTTGCTTGTTTGGTTGCAAACAGAGTATTACAAGATTTTCCTCAGAAATCGCTCGACAGCAAGCTGGCCCTCTGGCACGCTAATCTACTTCGACTTGTTTATGGGACATTGTTAAGGCACCCGAGATAATGCACAACCGTATCTGTTAAAATGTGCGACAATTGTCATTTTATCTCAGCTGGGATTCAAATTAAATAGGAAATGGGGTGATGCAACCTGAGGAAGAGTATGAGACTTTCCACAGTGACATCAGAATTGTCAAGCTCAGCTACTGCTTTCTGTTCCCAGATGAGCTTAAACAATGAGATCGCCACACCCAAACCAATATTTTTACTCCTAGGTAAGAGATTGCTTCTGTCTAGTCATCTCAAAATATTGCCTTGGTTGTAATTGTTTTCTTGACATAAAAATGATTGAGAAGAAGCCAATAAAATTTGTTGCTGAAAAAGGAAAACATTAAATTAGGCCCCGACTTTCAGTAAAATAGAACCATATGGTACATTTAATTATAAGTTGAGGAGATATTTGAAGTTTTAATTTAAGTGTTTGCTTACACCATTAGCTCACCTCTTCTGCCCAGATGCACGGCATCAACCTCAGCACCGCCACGGGAACACAAACGCACAGAAGACACAACACCCGGACCGGTGAGTCACGGGTTGGCTCTGTGCATCAAAAGGTATAAAATTCAGAAAGCTCGTCACGTGGGGTGAGCTCATGGAAATTCTATTTCCCTATCTTGTGTGCGAATTCTGTTGTCTGGGTAGTCGCTTTGGCTTCACTTGTCCATCCTGTGAATCTGTCACAGGCTTTGGGATCCCAACCCTGGGGGACAAACGCTTGCTTTGCCATATCATTGGTTCATGCATCAGTCACTCAACAGACACTGAGTGCCTACTGTGTGCGGGTGACCGTGACCCACACTGGGTATGCAACAGTGAGTAAACACGGGCAAGCTGCCTGTGTTCTTGGAGCTTAGAGCTTAGTTACCAGGAATTGCTTAGCCTTAGATAACTCACTTGCCACCTCGGAGCCTCCTCTTCTCTACGTCTAAAATGGTAAAGGTGACGCCTCCCTCCCAGAATGATCGTGGTATAAACAGGATAGTAACACGTGTGAAGGCACGGCACTGTGCCTTTCACAGAATAGAGAGTAGAAATGCCAGACACGCAGCCTGACCCTCCCTCGCCCCTGCCCTTGAATGCGCAGACACCTTCCGGCACTCCCGGCCCGCAGGCTCAGAAAATACGCGCTAGTGCGCAGCGTGAGGATGGTGTGCGTGCCGTGGACGGCACCTTCTTGGAGGGGCAGTGGAGACGGATGAGAGAGGAGGGGGCCAGGGAGAGGCTGCACCAGGCACCTGGACGGATCCCGTGCCCATGTGTCCCTCCTGGGCTGGCTTGGAGCCGCTGAATGCGTAGCCCTCCAGGCCGTCCTTGTGGCCACGGTGACAGCAGAGCCATGGTGTCAGGGGCTGTCTTCTCAGACTGCGCTCCCAGGCTGACGGTGGGGGCTCGGGCCTGCCACTGCGGGGTCTTTTCAGCAGGGTAGCTCTCTTCCTGTTCTGTTACTCGCTCCACTTGACACATACCCGTCTTGCTCTGCCGTCACTGTCAGCTCACAGAGCGCACAGAGCGGCGGGCTGTGAAAGGCATTCACCATGCGGTCTGTCCCACAAGTTACCCTCGTTCCCAAATTCTCAAAGGGGTTCCACGCGAGCACAAGAGGCACCAGTGTCTCTGGCGGGAACCCTGGGCTTCCCGAGGAGAAAAGCCGAGGAACAGAAAGGTCCTCACTGCAGACACTGGAAGGGTCAGTGGTCCGGACAGAGGGGCGAACCTGCCCACCATTCTCCGAGCCGACGCAACCGGCGGGGCAGCTCACCTGCACAGAATAGAGTCGGGGAAGCTGCCCGGAGCGGTGAGTTGCGACTTCACTTTCCTGCCCCCTTGTCTAGTGCCTGGCGGGAAGCTCCCCTGCCCGGGACGCCCCTGCCTGGCCCGCCGGGCGACGCCCGCCTGCAGCTGCAGCCTGAGCAGCGCCCGCCGCTGCCCGCCTGCGTCCGTCTGCCGGGTTAGCAACACGAGCGCCTTGTTCTGCCCGCCAGTCAATGGTGGTGGGTGAAGGCGGTAAGGACGCAGGAAGCGTTTCGGTGAAGACGGACACGGCTTGAGACGCGGGCACAACTGGAGTTCGTTGAGACGTAGGGAGCCCGGTGCGGCAGGAATCCTGGGGGGGATAACATATGATGAACTCGCCGCACACTAGAACGGCATCATCGCTTGGACAGGCAGTCGGCGGGCATCTGTCACTGTACACGTATGAACACGACTCCTGCAGCGGTGCCGTGAAGCAGGGATTCTCCGTGGGGTGGGGGCAGGGGCAGAATCTGCTCCCCAGAAGCAGGCCAGGCTCCAAAGAAAGTTCATTGTACCTGCTTCTTACACAAGCCAGGGAGGGAGGTTGGGAAAAATCCCTGACGGGGAGAGAGGGAATGTATAGAATAGATGGTGAGAAATCAATGTAGCAGGCATGGCGAGTGGGGACCAAAAGCCAAGAAATACTTTGAAAGTCAAAATTAAATATTTGGAAGAGTTGAACTTAGGAGAACAAACTACTTCTCAGAACTTCAGCGGCATACAGTATGTTTCGGAAAGTCCTGGTCACCACGGATTTTAATAACTGCTGGACCAACCTCCTCTTGTATTTTTTCACGATGTGCAGATGTTCGGCCTTGCTGCTCCAGGAAGCCCTGCAGTGCTGCCGACAGACAGGGCGGCCAGCCTGCCACTGCGGCCGAGTCACGGCCCCATGGACAGAGTGCTCGGGCTGCGTCCTGGCGCCCAGGAGAGCACCCTTGAGCTGTTGACTGGCTGCAGGTCCTGCTTCCGAGTGCTGCGTGTGACGCCTCCCAGACTCAGTGTGTGACACGCCCACGGTACCAGGTGGCAGGCCTGGGTTGGGAGCTTGGGCAGGACACAGGCCGCGGTCCTGGTCTCAGTACCACGGTTTTTGGGGCCTCGGGTCGGGATAACTGGCACGCCCAGGACTGGCGTCATCGGCTGCGCTGTCGCTCATGTCCAGGTGTTGATGCTGACCGTGGGGGGACCGGGCAGCTGGCTGCGCTGTTGCCAGCACAACTGCGTACGGCCTCCGGTCCATGCGGCCACACTGCGAGGGCAGTAGGGATTCTTCACAGAACAGCAGCTGGGTCTAAGGCGTGTCCCCAGGCGGCCAGGTGGGAGGCAGCGTCGCGCACCACACGGCGTCGCTTGGCACAGTCCACGGCCCACAGAGCATCCTGCCCTTGTGGGAGGAACAGCAGCTTGAGGAATGGGAGCACTGCTGTGAACATCTTTGAGAACGGCAGCCTCCCTCATTTTACTTCCACGGAATGAATGGCTGCCGAGGACTTGCTGAAGAAGTGTTGACTTTTTAAATGGCGTGAGATGATCTGGCGGCTTCCCAGCGTGGTCACCAGCTCCCCACTCACTCACCCTCGCCCCACGCCCACCCTGGCAGGAGAAATGCTTCACACCCGGGGTTTTGAGACCTGCAGTGCAGTGGCTTTGCTCTGTGTCAACTCAGTCAAGCGGCAGCTGAGTTTCCCAAATTCCCTTCCTCGTGGGGCTCTGGACCGGGAGAAGAGGCGCTTACGGGGGCTTGGGTGGCAGAAGAGGAGCAGCAGCACCATTGTGTGCGGTGGGGAGTGCAGGGCGCCAGGCCCTGGAGCAGCTGCAGGCACCAGGCTGCCCGGCAGCTGCTCCAGCTCTGCCTTTTCTGAGCTCAGGGCAGGTGTGTAAACACCACTGGTAGTCCCACAGGTGACCCAGCCACCAGGGGCAGGGCAGAGATGGGCCCCTTGGCGCCCAGGTCAACGCCAGGTGCAGAGGCCACACTGGGCACAGCTGTCGGAACGGTTCCCGCTGCTGGCTCAGGCCCACCCGTTCTCCAGCACCACAATGACCGACGCGCACCCCGACATGGAGCACCGAGCTATGCAGCGGCTCAGAAGCCCACACCGCTGCCATCCTGCTGTTTAATCTTCTATGCGCCCCCAATGGTGAGGACGACTTTGAACAGCTTACTTGCAGTACATGGTGTAAAGCCAACTCCAAGCTACCTCCCCACGTATTCTCCGACTACCCTCCACCCCTGTCGCAGCTCCAAACGCCCTGATCTCCCAGGGACCCCATGCCCAGGCTCACAGTGTCAGCAAGCTGCCGTGACACTCTCCTCACGCTGTTCACGGGGCCAGCTCCTGCTCTCACTACTCACATATTTACTTAGGAATTACCACTTATGAGAGAGCCTCCTTTCCCTTCCTATCTTTCTGCGTTACCCCTCCAAACGTCCCCAACAGTGTCTATACTGAATTGCTTGTTTCCTCTCTCACATGCTCCCAAATTCTTATCACGTGTGCATACAGATTGTTTAGTGTGTCACTATGTATCTCCCTGACCAACACGTAAGTTCGGTCACGTCAGAGACCTGACTTTGTTGATCGTCAGTTGGGTACACATTTCCTAACACAGTGCCTGGAACGCAGCGGCCCCTAACGAATAATACATTTACTAGCTAAGTTGATGCATTAACGTAACATCCCCGGTGAGCACGTGGAGTCTCGCTATCCCCTTACGAAACAGGAAAGAAGTCATCAGGTCGCCGCCCTGCCTCTGCTAGGCAGGAGCTGGGCCAGTCTGACCTTGACTGTGCCAGTTCCCATGCAATCACACACCTTTGGGCTCACGCCAATGTTCTAAGTGGTGTCAGAACTTTGACTTTGGAAATTAAATTCAGCAATAAGGGTATATGCTTCCCCCAAAAGAATTGTATTTGGATATAGGTTTCTTTTGATGGAGGTGGTAGTTAAAAAATGAAATCCTTCCTAATCTTAATAGTTATCGAAACAATCATATATCTTGGTTGTGACGAATGGCCTCGCCTGGAACTGCCTGACAGAAAGCGGCCGGCGGCCACAGCACACGAGAAAACACTAATGGCCCTTCCTTCCTTTCTTCATTCATATTATTTATAGGCAGAGGTACACTTTTCTGAGGCCCTGGTCCAGCTGGAATGTGAAACACAGAATTTGTTCCCTGGGCTCGCTCAGAAATAGAACTGCTGCTGCCTGACCAGCCGCGCTGTTTCCGAGGGTTGTGCTGTTTCCAAGGGTCGCACATCTCGGGCTGCGCATCTCAGATGCAGCCAGTGAAAATGGAACCAAGTCACACCTGCGCCTACCTGGATACACGCACTCCCTGTTTTTAGTTTTCATGTCTACTGTCTGCCTGCAAAGACACTGGCTGCTGGGGACCCTTGTTTCAGACCAGAAGGCAGGCCAGAGCTTTGCTGTGACCTTGTGCATCAGAGCGACACCCACAGCGCCAGGCCAGGGACACGTCCGTGCACCGGCTGCCTGCCCCTCAGAGCCACAGTGTTCCACTCACTTATTTGAGAAAAGAGTAAAAATCAGAGGTGTAAAACTACTCATTCCAGCTATCACTTAGAAACCTTAACTGACTCCTAAACTACGTCTCTCCCCTCCCTTCAGCATCTCATCATTATCTTGGATTTGCCACATTGATATAAGGAATGAATTTAAAACGTCTCTCCCAAAGGGGAGTGTGAACCCCAGCAGGGACTGAGTAAGGGAGGGGAGAGGCTCTCCGTGCGCACAGCCGCGCCCGCACACAGCGCGCTCAGTCAGCGCTCGCCAATGAATGAATAACGCACGGGTGTGACATGTCACCAGCGTGGTTCACTCGGACGTATGCTGTTCCTTTCCACCTTCGTTTCTACATAAAACGGGGGGATGAAAACTCAGACACTTGCAGAGCCCTTGGCGCATCATCGCAGACGTGATGAGGCCGGCACTGAGCCCCTGCAGAGACGGCAGGTGCAGTGGCCTTGACACTGTGTCTCCCAATCCGAGAGCCTCACACTAAACGCTCGGAAATGGGCCGAGTCAACCAAGCGGCTCGGCATCAGCGCTCAGACCATCCCAGAGGTCTGCTTCCTTCTGCCGTGATGCCCACTCCACTGAAGGTGAAAAACCACATGAATTTTTCCATAAACTGCTTCCGTTAACTTTTACTGTCACTGAAATTACCTTGAACGCTTTCTATGACCTCCTTTGAAAATGTTCATCCTTGAAAATAAGCAGGATGCTTGGTGGACCTAGTCAGAAAGGGAGGTGAGAAAGTGGGACAAGTCAGGATGGGGTAATTAATCACATCAGTAATTAATCATGCCACCTAGGGCACGGCCTCCAAACTGGGCTAGAGGTGGGCATCACCTGGAGCATTTCATTGGAGAGGGAGGGAGGCGGGACAGGGAGGGAGAGAGGGAGGAAGAGAGAGAAAGAGAGAGAGAGGAAGGAAGGAAAGAAGGGAGGGAGGAAAAAAGGAAGGAAGGAAGGAAAAGATTGGTTACTGGCTGCAGATGAGACTGCCACCCCAGCATGGACTGCGGGGGGCGGGCAGTGTGTTTAGTGCGCCCCTGCAGCCACACCAGGACGGGCCACTGATGGGGCCTTGGCTCGGAGGAGCCCAATCCGGGCTCAGGAATCACGCAGGGCCTGGCACACAGAGACCGGATGACCAAGCACA
>PVJI01027638.1:0-20438 GCA_004026765.1 Micronycteris hirsuta
CTGTGTTTGCCACCTGTGAAGTAGGTGGTAAGTTCTCATCTAAAACAGTCCACAGATTTGTTTTTCTTATAAACTATATGAATTTGTCTAGTTTCCCCTGTCCTATAGACACTAGAAGATAATACCTAGAAAACATCTGAGACTAGCAGAATTTTATGAAAGAATGATTTGCTCTAAACTCATTTTAAATGTTTTTAATTTAAAAATTCTCATAACCAGTTGAAATATTTGTGCAATGCTCATGCACAGCTGCTCATCAGAAGATGGTCTGACAAAGGAAACACAAAGGTAATGGCTCAGAGCTCTGACTGCCAGGACAGGAGGGAATTGGGGATCATCTGCACAGGAAGAATGGTGTGCATGGCAAAGGGGAAAACAGAAATGAAAATCACAGGGTTTTTGCTTTGGAATCCCCGTTTTCCCTCATGCACCCCGCTAGCTGCCTGCTCCGGACGTAGCTTCTAGTCCTCTAGGAGCCGGCACTCTCTCAGTGTGTCCATAAGGAAGAAAGAAAGGCAGGTGGGAGAAGGGACTTCCATTTGCACTTGATCTTCTCTTTACTACCTGGAGCCCAGGTGCATGATGGCTGTTTGGACATTGGCTCTATCCAAACTCTCTTAATTTTCTTCTTAAGTAGCTACAACAGATCTTATTCATGATTCCATAAGGAAAGCTCCTTCAGATCCCATGAGGGAAGACAGGAAATCAGGCAGGTCCACCATAGCATTCTGTGCCGGGGAGCTGGAGCAGGCTCCTACATGCAGTGAGAGTCCATTCTTCAGCTTCCAAGACTTTGCAAACCACTTGTTGAAGTCCCAGTAACCTAAAGTCATTTGTGGTGAGAAATGGTATGAATCGGGGCTTCTTCTTTTCCACCCCAAACACATACCACCACCACCTCTGGGTTTGCAAAGCCGTTTGCCAGCAACCTTGATCCTACTCCACCCACCTAGGTGTTTATTTGGTCCTGTCCTGTCCTCTCTACTGCTGTGTTGTGGGAAGAGGACTCGCTCTTGTCTAATGTAAATTCCTCACCTGTAGTCAGATCCTTGCTACTCAAAGTCTGCAGCGTCTGCACTATGTGGAGTCTTGTTAGAAATAAAAACTCTCGGGCCACATCCACACCTACTGTACAGTGTCTCCATTTAAAAAGATCCCAGGAGATTGTGGTATTAATTGCTCCAACTGCCATTTTAAAGAAGCAGAGATTAAGTGGTTTAACCAACAAATTTATTTTCTCACAATTCTGGAGGCCAGAAATCCAAGATCAAGGTGTCAGCAGTGTTGGTTTCCTCTGAGGTCTCTGTCTCTGGCTTTTAGCTGAGTGTCGTTTCCCATAGTCCTCCCATGGTCCTACCACCACATGTGTTCAAATTTCCTCTCTTACAAGAACATCATTCATTGGGTTAGGGGTCACCCTAACAACACTTTTACTCAATAACCTCTTTAAAGACCCTGTGTCAAGTGCAGGAGCACTGAGTGCAGATTCGGCCTGTGGGCCCTGTGTGCTATTACTTCAACATATGAATCTGGGGGAAACACAACCTAGCCCATAACAATTATACACATTAATGTTTGAGAAACATTTCCTAGATCAAAACCTTTTGCATTGTTTGAGACTCTTGTTGAGGAAATACTAAGCCTTCAAATATGCCTTTCTTTCAAATAATGAATAATGTCCTTACAACTTTGGATATCAAACTTTGTCCTTATGAGCAACCGCACTCTTGGATACCCAATAGAAATGAGCACGCATATCCACAAGAAAACACACAGTAGTGTTCATTTAGTATGATTCGTAATAACCCAAAGTTGGAAACTTCTCAAATATTACCCAGTCGATGGATTAAAGAAACGAGCTCAGGCTCACTCTCCAGGGCTCAGCATGGCCACATGGGTGTTGTCGCTGGGAAGCAGAGTGACCATGCGCGGGTCCTCCACAAACAGGTACTGAGTGTGTACCAGCAAATGCACCCTATTTTAAACTTACATTGCTTAAATATCATATGAACTGTCTCTTTCTCTTAATGATTGGGAAATTAAAATTAGATTACTGAAAAATGACCTCAGTTTACCATAAAATAATACACCTAAATGGAAGAACCCATAACAGACAGATAAGGGAGGTTTTCTGTCTATACACTGATAAATATAAAATCTTCATTAGTATGCCCTAGTGTTCAATACAACATGTTATTGTTCCCGCAGATGAAATATTACCAGATTAGAGAAAATGAGTTTGAAAATGGAGGCATAAACTCTCTATACCAATTTTGGGAGAACTTGTGGTGGTGGGAGGGGGTTCTTTTGAGAAGTTGCATAGAGAATCACTTTCATGGTCCTTAGAATTATTGTTCTAAGTTTAAAACATCATCAAGGAATATTCAGGTCTTTGGAGGGAAGGCTCTGTTTATAAAAAATAGTACAGGACAAAGGGACATATACTTCTATCCTGTTGCCCAGTTATATAGCTGATTTTACACCTTTGGTTTTTTGGGGGGGAAGGAACTTGTACAAGATGTGTAAGATAAGCTATTTTGAAAGCTTGCATCAAATGTAACATAGTTGTATGTCTTTGAGCAATGTGCTATTACTAGGTTGTGGGAGCCCAAATCCTTCCTGTTGATCGCTACCATAATCACATTCAAAAACAAGTAGGAAAGGTGTTTACAGTTAGCCTTCACAGCTGGTAACACTTTTTTCTTGTGCTCTGAGTGGTAGAGCCATACATTTTAAAGCAACAAATAGGCCTAGTTGACATTGACATCACAAGAAGGTGTCTGCGTAAATGAAGGTTACGCATGATGGAATAACACAAATGTGCAGACTGCCTCTTTACTCCAAGGCTTAGCGGAAACCTCCCTTCGGTCCAGATCATTTCACCGGGAGTGAAAGATGTACTTGACCAAGAATGAAAAAACAGAGCTCCTATTATGAAAATGGTTGTAGTGCTTTTTCCCCCTACACTCAACGAAAGATACACATGGCCAAGAGGAGAGATTCTAAAATAAGTTATCTTTCCCGTGTTATTTTATTTTTTTAAGATTTTTTTTTTAAAGATTTTATTTATTTATTTTCAGAGAGAGGAGAAGGGAGGGAGAAAGAGAGGGAGAAACATCAATGTATGGTTGCTCCTCACATGGCCCTCACCGGGGACCTGGCCCACAACCTAGGCATGTGCCCCGACTGGGAATCGAACCAGGACTGTCTGGTTCCCAGCCCGCGCTCAATCCACTGAGCTACACCAGCCGGGCTAAGATTTTTATTTATTTATTTTTAAAGACAAAAGAAGGGAGAAAGAGAGGGGGAGAAACATCGATGTGTGATCAGTTGCATCTCACACGCCCCCAACTAGGGACATGGTTGGCAACCCAGGCATGCGCCCTGCCTGGGAGCTGAACCTGTGACCTTTTGGTTCGCAGACTGGTGCTTAGCCCCCTGAGCCACACCAGCCAGGGCTCATTCCCATATTATTTTATTAAGTAGCATATATCTGAAAAAACTATTTCTGTAGATGGTTGATATTTAAGGGTCCTTTCTGATAAAAGATAAAAAGGCCTCCAAAGAGGAAGTATTTTTTCCAGCAAAGTCCAGAGGAAGGAGGTTTAAGTATTTTTTAAAAATTACAATTTCATGACAACCATAAAAAAGAATGAAATCTTGCCATCTGCAACAACATAGATGAACCCAGATGGTATTATGCTGAATGAAATAAGTCAGAGAAAAACAAATGCCATATGATTTCACTTATATGTGGAAACTAGAAAACAACATAAAGAAACAAGGAGAATAGAAACACACTTGTAGATACAGAGAACATTTTGATAGTTGCCAGAATGGAGGAGGCTTAGTGGGATGGTGAAAAAGATGAAGAAATTAAGAAGTACAAAGTGGTAGTTACAGAACAGTATATAGTATAGAGGTGAGGTAAAGTAGGTTTTTAAAAAATTACCATTTCATAATCTGACAAGCACAAAAGAAAATCCAGAATTGTGTTTTTGGCCTGAAAACTTGGCAAGCACACACACAAAGAGAGCTCAGGTAACCAGTTCACACCACCGGCCCTGAGAAGACAGCACCCCAGCCAAGCTCAGCCTTTCTTTCCTTTCTAACTTGAAGTCTACTGAGGCCAACATCTCACACCATCAATCATTTCTGTGACACAGTCATTTAGCGAAGGATGGCTCCTTCAGCCCTGCCTGAGGGAGTTCTGATAGAATTCATAGAGGTCTACCAAAAGCAAATACTGAGTTTGGTCCTATTCTTCAAAGGATTCCACAATTTGAAAAAAAATTTTCTCTTAAAATGTTTCTACCATAAATACTTATACAGGTCACGCTGCATTTTAAGACTCAACAACTAACTTAACTCTGTGCCTGGCACCAAGATGCGGACAGGATATCTGACCAGAATTTGCTCAGTCTGATGAAATAGACCAAAATACACAAATATACTGTCAGGTTTTTACAAGAAAAGAGATGGTGCTAGCAACACCCCTACACTGAAAGAATATCCCTGTCAGATACTTAATATCTGCTCAGACTTTCTGTTGAATCTCCTGTCTCTTCAGCTAGATACACAGCCTTAAAACAGTCTAACTCGACTCATTTTTGTACTAGTGGCGTCAACCACAGTATATGAAACTTACTTGTTGAATTATTGAGAGGTTTCACAGTGGGATGTAATTACCAAGAAATAGTATAGCTCTCCAATTGGACAGAGATGGAAACAACGTTTTAGACTTGGATCATGATGATAACTTAAGAGAACAGGAAGCACGGAATATACTGGGATCCATCTGAAGAGTGGCTTGTGTGCGTGCGTGTGCAAAGGACAGGAAATGAAGGTTTAGAGAGAACACAGAGGCAGAGAACAGCCTTGAAATGTAAGTTGAAGCCAATCAGGAAGGGCCTCTACCCAATACACTAAAATCCAGTATAACTACCTGCTACCCCAATTATTGGACTTAGATATAAAGTGCTCGGCAACTGTTTTGCATTTTCTGCACATCTCCTGTTTCTTCAGCTTCTCTAGAAGAAAGAAGCACAGGGAATGAGAAGACTAGCAACCAAGAAGAGTGGCAGGTGGTTCTGTTCTCAATATTCAACAATATTGGAAGATCAGGCTAATGTTCAAAATGAACACCAATTAACAAGAAGGTTCCTGGAATCACCAACCAGGAAGACCCAAACAGCCAAAGGTCCCACAATTATCCCTAAATGAGATCTCAGCCCAGAGCAGTCATCTCCATGGGGTGGCACTGAGAGTGGTGATGATGATGATGTATTGAGCTCACTGAGCAGCATTCGGCCCTGAGAATCAGTCAAATGGCCAGGATTACTCCATCGGTCCATTCATCGCACAGTAACATTACTCAGCACACTACACTGAGGGGAACCCCGTCCCACGGAGTTCTCTCAGTTCAGAATGAAATGAGTTCGCCTGGATGCAATCTGTCTGGTGGGAGAGGGGGTGGTGATTCCCTCTAGTGAAGAATGTCCCAAGCCCTTCTCCAAAATGGTTTTTATTGGGATCGGTATATGTACGGGTATACAGCATGCATGCATAGCTCATCAATCAATGTCGAAAGGCTATAGGTATAGAAAACAGATATTATCTATAGATAACAATTGAAGAAACACAGAGATCTGCCTCAGGTCAGTGTCTGTTAGATGTGCTGATGCCGGATGGTCTTTAAGGCATGTTTCATGAGATAAGGATTTCACTCTTTATGCTTTGAACTTAAACATCTGGTTTATATTAAAGCAAAGCAAGCTTCAAAGGATACATTGTATTCTTCAGGCCTGATTTCCCATGGGAACCGTCAGTGCTAGCATCGGGTCATGCCTGCCTCCTACATTCCCGGTTTTCTAGTCAAGTCTTACAGGCCTCTTTCAAGGTCTAACTTTCACAGGGCTACAGTCTCTGACACCACACAAAATGGGCCCCAACACTACACACAGGATTTTTTTGGACTTCACTTAGTGCATCATGCAAGGGTTTTTCTGGACTAAAAATTTTGTAAAAGCTATTCAAATTTAAAGCCTGAGTTTCCCAAACTGATTTTCATTTAGAAATACTACCCTTTCAGTAGTGTGGATTTCTGAGACAAAGGGGGAAACCAGACTGCACTCAGAGAGATCAGTTAAAAAGCAATTTAAATAACAATGAAGAAAATATGGTGAGACACCGAACCCAGGCAATAAGAGTATGACTCAGGAGAGAAAGAAAAGTTAAGAGACCTAAAGAGAAAACCAGCCTCACAACCAGAGGTAAGACTGGAAAGAACCCAGGATGGCTGAGCTTCTGCCTTCTACATCACGGTGGGAAATAGGGAGTCAATGGAAAGAAGCAGGTTAGGATGTAATAGGGCATACACATTGAGACTGACACCATGAAGAGATATGTCAGAAACGATAAAAAACACATAATTCAGAAGTTATATTAAAATTAAAAATTTATTTCATAAGTGTATTTCTAACCCTTTTTTTAAGGTAGTAAAGTCATACTTCCTTTTTTTTTATTCCCTTTTCATCAATAGTTGAAGAATACTTCCTGAAAAGAAATTTGGACACTTTTTCCTCAAGGAGTTTGTCAGCGCGTCCAAGAACACGCTACATGCTGTGTTTGTTAACTTCATTGAGAAGTGACTGGAACCCTTGGTGAGCATCCCCATCTGTGTCTACAAAAAGTGCCTGTTAACAGAGAACAGCACCACTAGTTTCCAACGTCTCCTTCTACTGCCCCAAAGAACAACATCCAAACAAAACCTGTATTCAATGTTATATGGGTTCTATATGAAGAAGGACTTTAATTCTAACACAGCGTTTCTCAACTGCAGCACTGCTGCCATTTGGGGCCAGATGACCCCTCATTGAGGAGGCAGGCCTGTGCGTCAAAGGATGATTAGCAGCATCCCTGGCTTTTACCCACCAGATGCCAGTCGCACTTCCTCAGTCATGGCAACCACAAACGTCTGCCGACACTCACTAAGGTTGTGGGGGAGGTGCAACCGCCCCAGCTGAAAACCAGTGTAGCAGACGTATTTATGCCAGGAAAACATGGTGATAGGAGGCCAACTAAAAATAATTATTCTTCAGGATTTTATCTAACATAATCCCAAGAAATACAAAAAAGAGCAGAAATAACAATGAAAGTGTTGTGTCTGCAATTTTACAGTTCTCCAGAACAGATAGTGACTTAAATGTCAAGTCAGAATGACAATTAAGGTTGTTCCCTGTACCTCCCTCCCACCCCAGCTCACCGCCTCCCACTTCCTGTGAGCTGGAAGAAAGAACCAGGGGAACCCCAACTGCGGTCCATGGATGCACTTCAATGTAACATCCCTGCACTCCCTGGTATTACCTGCAAAATGTTGTGCATATGGAAATTTTAGAAAACTTTTACCAGATTGTCAAAGAAATCTAAAACAATACTTCCCTAAAGTATTACCCACTACCTTATTCACACATACGGTCACACACGACCCATTTGAGAGCATTCATTATGTATTCCCACTAAATAACTTCAGAAGATAGTTCTCATTGGTGTTCTATTTTTCTTTCACAATGCATAATCACATGCTAAAAATGACCCATTTTATAGGAAGTTTATTTCAATAGCTGCATTTCAGTTTTAAATGTACTTTTAGTAAAAGTTTAAAATAAAACAAATTTGAAATCCTTCCACATTTGGTGAAACAGTATTGCAGTTTTACCTTACTTACCAAAGATATAATTTTACCATAATATATTGATGCTTTTATATAGAAAAAATAACCATTATATTCGATTTCTTCTGCAAACACTATGGGTAATTCCCTGCTCTACAAAGTCACCTCTCTACCCATGTCTGCCCTTTGTCTCTCAGCACGGTGCCCCTGTGTCACCTAGGGGCCACATTGACTTTCATCATCTGGTGTGAAGGTGTAAAAAGAGCAGCTCTGTGAAATAAGAGAAGAAAACATGCCACTGTTCTTCCTATGTAAGAGCCATGCATACCTGGGCCCTCGGGGCAGCGGTGTTTCCTTTTGTTCCCGTGAAGACCATGGCCAGGGCAGAGGAGAGGCTCCGGGTCAAGAAAAACACATTTCCTGCTATACAGGCAAGACCACAGTATAAAGGGTCATCAGGGGGAGTCTGGATCTAAAGTTTAGCCCAGAAGTACATCAACCAAGCCCTCTTTTAGCCACCTGGTTGTTGATGTCTCTGTCGGCAGACACTGGGTGTGGTCAACAGAATAAAGGCCCTACAAATATGTCCACAGCCTAATCCCTGAATCCTGAGACTGTGTCTGGCAAAAGAGACTTTACAAATGAGATCAAGTTTAGGATCTTGAGTTGCGGAGATTATCCTAGGTTATCCGGTTGGGCTCAGTGTAATCACAAGGTTTTTATAAGATAAAAGCACAAGGGTCAGAATCAGAGAAAGAGATTGGATGACAGCAGAAAAATCAGAGTGATGGAGGGCCACAAGCCAAGGGATTCAGGTGGCCTCTAAGTTTGCCCCATAGCTTCCAGAAAGAATCGGCTCTCCTACTTGTTCCTGGACTTCTGACCTCCAGAACTGTAAGATAATAAACTTCAATTGTTTTCAGCCACTGAGTTTGTGGTAATTTGTTATAGCTGCAATGAAAAACTAATACACTGATTTGCTCACAGAGAAGCCAGTCTTGGCTGCCTGTGCTCACGACTGGTAGCCCTGAGCAACACTACCACAGCAGGCATGCAGACATGCTCCAGAACCTGCCTCCTATAGCCAGCTTTGTGCAACAATGGCCAGCCCTTCTCTGACAGGCACTGCTCGCAGCAATTCACACACATTATCTCATGTAACCCTCACAGCAATACCCTGGGGTCAGTGCAGTTACCTCGCCTTAGAGGTGAGAAGGCTGAGCTTATTCCAGATCCAACAGGCAGTCACCATTAAGTCAGGACTGGAACTGGCAGTTTGATTGCAGAACATGAATCATTACATAAAACCCCCTATTGCTGCTAGTTCCAAGTGTTTGTCGTATGTTTAATATAATTTATCAGCAATGTTCTACAAATAAGCTGGAGTCTGCCACCTTCCGGTGAGCACTTTGCACCACAGGTGTTGATCAGGGTCTGGCCTCTGAATGTCTCATAGCTGCTCTAAGAGACATGCTCCCAGGAAAGGAGCAGCAGAATTCATTCATATGCACTCTGGAGAGTAGGAAGAGAGAAGAAAAGACGTCCTTGAAAAAAGCTTTATGACTAAGTCAAAAATTATTAGTGTTTGCCATTGATTATTATAATTTTAGCAAGTTACCGTAAGTCTAGCGTTAAGTGTTTATTTTTTTAAACCTTACTTAATAAAGCTGGAGTTATATTAGCCAGGCTACAATGCAATAAAATATTGAAGTTCAGCAGGGACTTGCAAGATGGTGGCAGAGTAGGGGGATTTTTCTCTCACCTCCTCTGAGAACCAAACTGGAAATAAAACTAAAGAGGGAAACAGCCACCCGAAATAAGCAACCAAAGACTACCTGAAAAGGAGACTTTTAACCAAAGACAAGCAGAAACCACCTTGAGACCAGTAGGAAGGGTTGGGGAAAGGAAAAGTGTTGGTCCCCTTCCTGCGGGTGACAGGCCAAGATTACAGCTCAGATGTGGGAGCTTCCCCCTGGGAGGAGTGAAGACTGGAATCCAAACTGGGCTCCCAAACACAGGGCACACGTGCTGGAATCAGCCACCCATGTAGCATCCGGAGGTAGAAGGCAGCAGGGTTTCTGTCTGCTGAGAGGGACAGAGCCCACTGGAGACAAAGCCACTTATTTTTTTAAGGAGCTGAAGGACAGATTTTTTTGTTCACAGCCATGCATCTTGGGCTTCAGCAAAGGAAAAGTGGAGTTGACTGGAGTTACCTGAGCAGAATCTGGAGTGGGAGGCACTTGGGGAAGACAGGGCAGAGCAGCTGCCGGGATCCCAGTGCCAGGACATCCCCTGACACTAGAGCAGCCATTTTCCTTGAGAAGAGCAAGTTCCTCTCAGGGGAAAATCCCCACCCTGTGAAATACTGCTTGCCCCACCCTCTAGAATCCTGCTTGCCCCACCCTGAATCTTTTTTTTCTTTTTCTTTCTTTTTTTCTCCACCAAGTATCTTAACCCCTGCTGAGGGGACAGCAATACAGTCAGACTCAGGGGATGTCAGAGACTGGCTTTAGAATATGGCCATTCCATACACTTTCCTGGAACCAGACTGGTGCTTTCACCTCACGGGAGAGCCCTAGTAACATCCTCCTGGTTTCCAACAGACCCAAACTCTGGGCCCTGGAGGCCCTACCCACTTTCCTACAAGGGCCTCCAGGCTGCGGAGTTAAGGGAAATAATCTGGGACAGACTCAAACTAGTGGCTCAGAGGCAGAGGAGCACATACACCATCTTCCCTGAAGTCTAAAAAGCACCTGCCATGAGAGATCCAGAAGTCCCATATCCCCCGCCCCCTGATTCTGCTAAAAACTCTCTCAGAAACTGTCGGGTAAGCAACTAAGACTGACAGCAGGACTGCAGGCAGAGGCAGGCAGAGGCAGAGCCTGCAGTGCCTTGGGATGTTTGCTGACCCACCCTGGGCCCTGTGCTCATAAAAGCCTGACTGGCAGTGCAGCTTGGCCCATCCTGTGCACAGTAAAGCCTGCAAGAGACAGACACAAACTCTGATCTGCTGGTAGCTTTGAACAGGCTGCCAAGGGCTAAACTTGGACAGCATCTGACACTGGCTCATTTCAGACAACATCAGAGCTACATCCAAAGGGGGAACGAAGCTGGCAAGCACTAAACCCTGCTGAGATTAATTCTGCTTCGGTTTTTATTTCATTATTTGTGTTATTTTTTTTTCTTTTTCATAGCCTTTTCATTGTTGTTGTTTTCTGTTTCCTCTATTTTTTCCTTTATTTTCTTTCATATCTCATATTGTCTTTCCTTTTCATACTCTATTCTTTTCCTTCTTTTTCCTTTTTTATTTTTTATTCTTTCTCTTCTTTTATTCTTTTTTGCCACTTCCCCCTTTCTATTCCTTACTCTTATTGTTTCTTTTCCTTGTCTCCCCTCATAATCAATTTTCTTTTTTCTTCTGGTCTTCTTGTATACTTTTTTCCTTTCACTGTTCTATTTTACTTTTCTCTTTTCTTATTCTTTGCTCTTTTGTCATTGATTTTGATGGTTTTTTGGAGAGGGGTTGTTTGTTTTTGTCGTGTTTTTTGAGTTGCTTTGTTTTGTACTGCCAGCACCTGTATGAAAGCATACAAGACGTTGTTGGGGTTGAGCCTCTCAGTAGGCCAGCGAGAGAGGAAATCCCACCAACAAATGGGTCAACAAAAATCAAGACCCAAGTACAAGAAGAGAGCTCACATAACCCACACAAGGGACATTCCTAAAGCACCCAGCCCAGGAGATCAAGAGGACTACACCACTGGGCCCCACAGGGCTCCTACCATAAAAGGCCACTCCAAAAGACAGGGAGTTACAGTACATCTATCGAACACATAGAAACAAACAAAAAGAAACAGCTAAAATTGGGTGACTAAGAAACAATCCCAAAATAAAAGAAAAAATTACCCCAAAAAGAGCTAAATGAATTGAAGAAAGCAGTTTGTGAGATGCAGAGTTCAAAGTAATGGTTATAACAATGCTCAAAGAACTTAGGGAGAATCATAAAGAACTTAGTGAAAACTACATCAACATGAAAAAAGATGCAGAAACTATGACTAAGAACCAGCTGGAAATGAAGAATGCAATATCTGGAATGAAGAATACACTAAGAGGAATTCAAAGCCGGCTAGATGAAACAGAGGATCAAATCAGCAATTTGGAAGACAAAGTAGAAAAAAACGCCCATTTCAGATCAACAACAAAAAAAGACTTAAAAAGAATGAGGAGAGTTTAAGGGAACTTTTGGACAATGTGAAGCATAACAATGTCCACATCATAGGGATTCTACAAGGAGAAGAAACTGAGCAAGGGATAGAAAACCTCTTTGAAGAGTTATGACAGAAAAGTTCCCTAACCTGGTAAAGGAAAGAGTAACACAAGTTTAAGAAGCAGAGAGTCCCAATTAAGATGAACCCAAAGAGATCCACACCAAAACACATCATAATTAAAATGGCAAAATGTAAAGACAAAGAGAAAATCTTAAGTGCAGCAAGAAACAGTTAGTTACTTACAAGGGAGTTTCCATAAGAATATCAGCTGATTTCTCCACAGAAATACTACAGGCCAGAGGGATTGGCATGAACATTTAAAGTATTGAAAAGCAGATACCAGCAACCAAGACTATTCTATCCAGTAAGAGTATAATTTAAAATAGAAAGTGAAATAAAGAGCTTTCCAGACCAAAAAAAAAAAAAGAGAGAGACAAAAAAAGATTATTACAACCAAATGAGCTTTGCAATAGATGTTAAAAAGACTGCTATAAGAAGAAGAAACAGGGAATTCTGGTCAAGATGGAGGTGTAGGTAGATACGTTTTGCTTCCTTACACAACCAAAAGGACAACCAATTTAAAAACAATAAACAACCAGAATTGCCAGAAAATTAAACTATATGGAAGCCAGAGAACCAAGAAGTTAGAAAAGAAACATTCACGGAGACCGGTAGGAGTGGCGGGGATGGCCAGCCAGGGTGGAGAAGATGTGCAACAAGGTGGCAGCTGGCGGACTTTGGGTGAGGCGGTGGCTGGTGGATGGGGCGATTCCACATTGATGTGCAGGTAAGCTGAGAGGAACAACGGGAGTGCGAGACAGACTGCACAACCTAGGTTTGCAGCATGAGAAAGTAAAGACTCAAAACCCCTAGCTACAAAAACTTGTAGAGGTTGTGGCAGTGGGAGAAAGTCCCAGCCTCACAGGAGAGTTCACTGGAGAGACCCACGGGGTCCTAGAACATACACAAACACACCCACCTGTGAATCAGCACCAGAAGGGCCCATTTTGCTTGTGGGTAGTGGAGGAAGTAACTGAAAGAGGGGCAAGAGCCAAGCAAGTGACATTGTTCCCTCTGTGGCCCCTCCTCCACATACAGCACCACAACACAGAGAAGTGGGTTGCCCTGCCCTGGAGAATACCTAAGGCTCTGCCCCTTACAATGTAACAGGTGCTTAGAGACAAAGAAATATGACCCAAATAAAAGAACAGATCAAAACTCCAGAAAAAGAACTAAGTGACAAGAAGATAGCCAATCTATCAGATGCAGAGTTCAAAACACTGGTAATCAGGATGCTCACAGAAATGAGGAAAAAGTGAAATAAAGGGGAATGTACAGGAAACCAACAGTGATGGCAAGGAAAACAAAATTCAAATCTTCCTTGTGGAACACAAGGAAGAAATAAACATCCAACCAGAACAGAATGAAGACACAAGAATTCGAAAAAATGAGAAGAGGCTTAGGAACCTCCAGGACAACTTTAAACATTCCAACATCCAAATCATAGGGATGCCAGGAGGAGAAGAGGAAGAGCAAGAAATTGAAAAATTATTTGAAAACATAATGAAGGAGAATTTCCCCAATCTGGCAAAGGAAATAGAGTTCCAGGAAGTCCAGGAAGCTCAGAGAGTCCCAAAAAAGTTGGACCCAAGGAAGCATACACCAAGGTACATAATTACACTGTCCAAGATTAAAGATAACGAGAAAATCTTAAAAGCAGCAAAAGAAAATGAGAGAGTTACCTACAAACGATTCCCATAAGACTATCAGCTGATTTCTCAAAAGAAACCTGCAGGCAAGAAGGGGCTGGAAAGAAGTATTCCAAGTCATGAAAGGCAACGACCTACATCCAAGATTACTCTATCCAGCAAAGTTATCATTTAGAATGGAAGGGCAGATAAAGAGCTTCCCAGACAAGAAAAGTCTAAAGGAGTTCATCGTCAACAAGCTCTTATTGTATGAAATGTTAAAGGGACTTATCTAAGAGAAAGAAGAAGATCAAAGACCATGAACAGTCAAATGACAACAACCTCACAATTATCAACATCTGATCCTAAAAAACAAAAGCTACGCAAACTGGAACAGGAACAGAATCACAGAAATGGAGATCACATGGATGGTATCAGAGGGGAGGGGGAAGGCAGAGAATGGGGGAAAAGGTACAAGAAATCAGAAGCATAAATGGTAGGTACAAAATAAACAGGGGGAGGTTAAGAATAGTATGGGAAATAAAGAAGCCAAAGAACTTATACGTACGAACCATAGAAATGAACTAAGGTGGGAGAAAGCTTGTGGGAAGGGTGGTACAGGGCAGAGGGGAATAAAGGGGAGAAAAAAATGGGACTTTAATAGCATAATCAGTAAAATAGATGTTAAAAATAAGAGAAAGAAAAATAGGGATAGTGTAAGGAGCCTCTGGGAGAACTTTAAGCATGCCAACACTTGCATCATGGGGGTGCCAGAGGGAGAAGAAAGAGAGCCAGAAATTGAAAATCTATTTGAAAAAATAATAAAGAAAACTTCCCTAAGTGGGTCAAGGAAAAGACATACAAGTCCAGGAAGCACAGAGAGTCCCAAACAAGATGAACCCAAAGAGTCCCACACCAAGACACATCAAAATTAAAATACCAAAGGTTAAAGACAAAGACAAAATTTTAAAAGAAGCAAGAGAAAAGCAGTTAGTTATCTGCTAGGGAGCTCCCATAAATATATCAGCTGATTTCTCAAAAGAAAGTTTGCAGGCCAGAAGGGATTGGCAAGAAATATTCAAAGTGATGAAAAGCAAGGACCTACAACCAAGATTACTCTAGCCAGCAAAGTCATCATTTAGAATGGAAAGAGAAATGAAGAGCTTCCTGGACAAGAAAACACTAAAGGAATTCATCACCACCAAATAAGTATTATATAAAATGTTAAAGGGTCTCCTTTATGAAGATTAAAAATCTGAATAATAACATGGCAATAAATACATATCTACCAACAACTGAATCCCAAAAAACAAAATGAAGAGGAACAGAGGAACAGAAACAGACTCATAGAGACAGAGAACATTTCTGACAGCTACCAGACTGGCAGTGAGGGTGGAGGGATGGGCAAAAAGATTAAGAGGATTAAATACAAAATAGTAGTTACAGAACAGTCATGGGGACGTAAAGCAGAGCATAGCGAATACGCTCAGTAATAGTCTAACAGTGTATGAGGTGAGATGGGTGAGAGATTTATTGGGACGATCACTTATAAGTTACATAATGTCTAATCACTAGGGCGCACACCTGAGACTAATATGATAATGTCCATCAACTGTAATTAAAAATGAGAAATGCAGCCCTGGCTGGTGTGGCTCAGGGGACTGAGTGCCAGCCTGCGAACCAAAGGGTCGCAGGTTTGATTCTCAATCAGGGCACATGCCTGGGTTGCAGGCCAGGTCTCCAGTAGGGGGTGCACAAGAAGCAATCACACATCGATGTTTCTCTCCCTCCCTTCCCCTCTAAACATAAGTAAATAAAATCTCTAAAAAAAAGATTTTTAAAAAGAGCCCCTTAGAGAAGAATGCATGCTGTTTGTTCTGTGCACATTATAACTTTTTTCACAGCAAAGTTCTCACCTGCATTATATAGGTCTGTAACAGAACCACTGGCATTCATTTTCATAGCTTACTCCTGATGTGCCCGAAGGTTCTCATCCGAGGAAAGGGAAGACAACTTGAGACCTGAAAGGTTAGGGACTATTGCGCTACACGTGGCAAATCCACTTAGTGCTGAGCAGCGGGTGGTGAGAACACCAGCCACCCCTCATAACCCTTTCCTCTTCTCATCGCACTCATAACATCAATGCCTCCTCAGTCCCAGTCACTCCCCACAGCTACGCTTCTCACTTGACTACACCCGGGAAAGGGCACCAGTGACAGAATGAAAATATCCATCGTGTCAGTTAAGTCGGACGGAATCCGGGCTCTGGATGACTGCAAATAGGTCAGTGGGGCAGTCCTTGCTGCTGTCCCCAAGAACACAGCACAGCTCTGCCACTTAAACTTCACACCTCATTTGGTTCCTGTACACTGAGCACAGTGATCACATTTCTAGCAAGTAACCCAAGTGGCTGCAGAAACCTTAGCCACCTCTTTTTTTCTAATACTTGCCGTAAAATTGAAAATCATCTGGTGTGTACTCATGAAGTTGTCTTAAATTACATTACTGTGAACAGACTTATCTCTGGACTCTGCTAGCAATTTAACTTTCTCAGGGGAAGGGCTGGCTGTGCATTTGCACAGGTATGTGACAACAGATCACGAAAGCAAGCTACAATAAAAGCAGAAACACATCTGGGACATGGGATGATTCATTGCAAGCCTCAGGTCACTGCTCTCCCTGCTCCTGTGCTGGCTTCTGGAGAGCTCGTCCCGTGTTTTGCCATAGAACTCCCTGCGGAGGGTCTCTGAGACCTGCTTCCCACCGTTCCTCACAGTCCCTGTTCCACACTAACAGTGCCAAAGTGTAGAGAAGAGGGAGAAGGACCACTGATCCCCTGGAACCTGGAGAAAAGCTGCACAGCCCTGTGAGCACAGCACCCTGCCTGCGAGTGAAGCCCGGGGGCCTTGCGCAGGTATGAGGATGGGGACCCTCTGACAGCAAGGGTAGAGTGCCTGCTAAGCAGCCAGTGCTGCCCTGCCAGGGCGCCCACAGACCCTCCTGAATGGTACTGACATGTGAACACACAAATACACAGAGTTCTAAACATGGAACTTCAAAATTAGGCCCTTTATTTTTGGATTGTCATCAAAGGTCACTTTGGGTTCAGGCACATTGTAAAGTGTCGGAGGAAAAGTGGGTCAGTAGGAGACAGAAGCAGGGCTACAGGCAGTGCTGACCATTCCCTAAGGGGAGGAGAACCGGCCACAGAACAGAATGCTGTTGGTCTTGCTGTGCTGAATAAAGAAAAGGAAGGGGTGGTCAGCACAGAACCTGGGCGTGATTCTTGCACATCGAAGCATCATGATGGCGGCAGTGGCGGCTGCAGCCTCTGTGCCTTCCTCGTTGACTTCCACAAAGGACTTGTGCACGACCTTGGACAGAAACAGGTCTCTCGCAGACGACATTCCAGAAAAGTCCGCGGTGGCCTGCTCAAAGGCATCCGTCATGCCCAGAGAGCGAAGCACATCCTCCATGTCGTAATTCTCCTCCAGCTTAAATCTAGGCAGGAACACATCCACCTCTTCTTTATCCATCATATCTGGCCTGGTCCATTCTACGAATTTCTCATAAGTAAGGTTTTTTTCCACCTGGAAGAGGAGGGTTGAAGATTTTATGACCTAGAACAGTGCTGCCCAATAGAACCTACACTATGAAGTGAGTGCTCTATGCTGTGTGGTACGAGATGGCAGTAATGGGAAGTTATACCACTTTAGGAACATTACTGGGAAATGCGGAAAACTGCTAAGCAGAAATGCGAGTGTAATGTCCTCGCCATCACAGCAGTTGTTCCTTAGTACTCATTACCGTTTCCAGATCGACATTTTCATCCGGAAGCATGATGATCATATTCAGCTCCCTGCCAACATAAGGCAGCACCAGAATTTTGGTGAATATTTCTCCTATGTAAGTCATATTAAAGGTAGATTTCTTAAACATCATTTGCACAGGCTTCTCTTCATTCTATTAAAAAAACAAAAAGGATAAACATAAGTTGAAACAAGACCCAGTTTACATATTGAACGAATCAACAAAGCTGGCTACTCCAGGCCCCTAGAAATTCTTTCTTGGCTTCCACAACCCAACGGCTTTCTCTTTTGCTGGTGTGAATCCATTGCTTCAACCTCTGGACACTGGGGTGCCCAGGGCTCACTCCTTACACTGCTTCTCCCTTGGTGACATCATCAGTCTTAGGACTTGAAGTAGCATTCTCAAATTTATACTTCTAGCTGGGACCTTTCCCCTGTACTCAAGACTCACATATTATACTGCCTACTTGACACCTGCATTTGGACATAAAAGAAACCTCCAATGCCACATGTCACTCTGGGTTCCTCATATTCCCTCCAAGTCTGCTCCATCTACAATTTTCCCCATCTCAGTTGATGCCTACGCCTTTCATCCTATTGTCAAAATCCCTGCCATATTTCTAACTCCTGTCATTCACAACCCACATCAGAATCATTCGCAAATCATCCTGGCTCTGCGTTTAAAATATAACAGCAATCCGACTTGCTCTTTCTACCTCCACTGCCACCAGCCTAGGCCTAGTCACTGGGATGACCTCCTAAGAGACCCCTAAGTGTTCTTCCCCCTTCTGATTTGCTCACCCAGCAGCCAGAGGGATCCGATAAATCCCGTATCAAATCAGACCACATCACTCTTTGACTAAACACCTTCCCATGGCTCCCCCTCCATTCCAAGGGAGTGAAAACTAAAGTCCTAAAAGCAACCTGTATTCGTGACAAGAGCTCGTTCCCCTAAGTCCTCTGTTCCCATCTCCCTTCATCTACTAGAGACACAGGAGCCCCTGATGGTGCTGCAGGCAAACCAGGCCTCCAAGCTCATCCCCAAGACTGAGAGCACATGCCCTTGAACACAGGGACTGTTTCCAAGAATCTCCGTTGTTATTGCAAAATATTCACCTTGCTGATTTTAAATGCTCTTTCCTTGGTGTGCTCTTTGTTAAACTGAATATCCCAGTTTCCTTTGAAGTAGATGGCATTCACGAGAACCAGACATGTAGCCGGATTAACTGAATTCGGAGACAGCAACTCTGTAATTTTACCTAAAAAGAACAATTACAGAACCAGTTAGCTAAGAGTGTCCTGAGGTACGCTTCAGGAATAATATTCAGACCGGGCCATCTCCTTGCGCAGACAAGTACTCAGATAAAGGAGTTCATGGTCCCCCAGATATCAGTATGTAAAGGGATACTTTAAAAATACTACCACGTGAATAAAACACGGAAAATTAACAAAGTAATATATGCAGGATGAATTCATCACAAGTGAGATAGGAATGCCTAGTGCCTAAAGAAAGGTGCAAGTTTGTAGCGAGTATACAGAACAGCTTAAAGGAAGAATCACAACGAGGCGAGGGCGCACTGACTACTCTGCATAGGACTCTGTGGGGCACCAGCCGGCCGCACAGGGAGACAGCCTGAGGCCTGCATCCAAGTGCTTCTTTACACTATTTGTGGAAAGAAAAACAAGATTAACATTAACAATGACAAAAATCAAAGTGTGGATTGTTCTGGAAGAGGTGTACTGGATATTTAGAGACATCACATCTATTTTGATAAGAACAGGAAAATGCTAGAAAAATAATCATACATTGTCAGTGGAGTTTAAAAGTTTACAGTTTTTTATAATGTTTTTAATTATAGATCATAAAGAGGGAGAAGAGGGGGAGAGTGAGGGGGATGGGGATGGGGAGGGAATGAGGAAGTGGGGAGAGAGAGAGAGACAGACAAACAGACATTGATTTGTTCTTCCACTTACACATTCATTGGTTGATTCTTGTATGTGCCCAGACCGGGATCAAACCCAAACCTTTGGCATCTCAGGATGATGCTCTTATCAACTGATCTACCCGGCCAGGGACGTTTACAGTTATTTTGAGAAAAAAATTATTCATTTACATTTGATGTTCTTGTGAAGAAACTGACAGTAAAATTGACTTAAATACTATTAAAATAGAATAACAATATATTTTCACCTTCTGTCTTCTTTGCTACCCAGGAGTTTATGTGTGTCCTGGCCTCCTCTGTAGCTTTGAGGAAGTCGACCTCTTCCATCTCTGCTTGGTAGAATTTGTGGCAGGAATCTTTGAAAGTCTGGGAGACAGCAACATAATTACATGGTCACAAAAACAAGCAACATCACCCACTTAAGCCTTTTCTTTCAAGATTTTATTTATTTATTTTTAGAGAGGGAAAGGGAGAAAAGAGAGGGAGAGAAACATCAATGTGCGGTTGCCTCTCGACGCCCCCTACTGGGGAGCTGGCCCACAACCCACGCATGTGCCCTGACTGGGAATCGAACCAGTGACACTTTGGTTTGCAGGCCAGCACTCAATCCACTGAGCTGCACTGGCCAGAGCTTAGGTCCTCATTGTGACAAATAGAACATAGATAATTTTATGATTTACATGTAATATGAGGAATAAATGATAAATAAATAAGGAATTAACCTGAAATCCAGTTTATCAACTTTCAGCTGCATTTCATCTTAGTTTATAAACTAAGTACAATAGTGATCTGAATATCAAATAAACATCATAAACTACTAGATCCTTAAGGGAGTAGCTGTGTATCAATGAGGTAAATGCAAAGACACTAGAAGGAGCAACTACAGATTGTCACTCCCAACAAGCCACTGCATTTGCAAAGTGACATCCTACCCACAGCAAGAGCCACAGCTCCCTCTACGTTTCAAGACCAGGGCCTATTGTTTCTTTTTCTTTCTATTGGTTCATATGATGTAGAGGAAATGTGCACCTCTTCACCACCGCTTCCACCACAACTTTCTG
>PVJI01027639.1:0-17420 GCA_004026765.1 Micronycteris hirsuta
TTTTTCTTGCTTTTTACTTTTGTTGATTATGTTCCAGTTAAAGGTGAGATCATATGGTATCTGTCCCTCACCGCCTGGCCTACTTCACTTAGCATAATGCTCTCCAGTTCCATCCATGCTGTTACAAAGGGTATAAGCTCCTTCTTCCTCTCTGCTGTGTAGAATTCCATTGTGTAAATGTACCATAGTTTCTTGATCCACTCATTTGTAGATGGGCACTTAGGTTTTTTCCAGCATTTGGCTATCATTTCTATAGTTCGTTTTTGAACATTTTTAAATTTACTTTTATGAAAATGTATTTTCTATCTCTTTTCCTAGGTTTCTTCCATAAACAGTACCTGAGCTTTCTCATCTTTTACTTGAATTATTTCAATATCATCTAATTACCTTATTGTTTTATTTTTTAAAGGTTGTTTTATACTCTTTAATAATTTATAAGTCCTACCACTTCTTCTCCCTTTTTTTTGTATATTCATGTTAGTCTCTTCATCAAAATATACTTCACTATTTCTTTTCATCTAAATTCAAATTTAACTGACACTTTCACAGTAACATACAAATAATACTATACATGATTTATTAAAATTTTGATTGTTTAAACACTCATTTTGCAACATACAAACATATTCTAAAAATACTCTGTGTTTAAACATTAAATTATTCCATGTATAATAAAACTACCACTTTTCAATGGTATACCTTATTTTCATAGAAATAATTTCCCCTGATCTGTCTTCCCAAATCCTTTATACATATCATTGCTGTTGCACTCATCATCTTTTATAATAGCCAGCTATGTATGTGTCTGCTTTGCACAAGGTTGTTATTGCCTCAAGGGCAGAGGCCATGCCTTATTCATCTTTAATTCCCTAGCATCTAATACAGTGCTCAGTAGATAGGATGTTTCAGTAATTGCTTGTGAATTGAATTGAAATAGGTTTACAAGTGTTTCTCAGCATTAAAAGCCAATAACACATAGCACTCAAATGATTCTAGTAATTGGAACTGAATATGTTATATGTTTTTCTTTAGTTTATCATCCATCTATTGGTACATAAATATTGACCTTCGGCAATATTTTAACAGGTATTTAGATAGTTCCTATTATTGTAATTTTAATTCATAATAGACATATATTTTATGAATTTCGCATAAACAAAAATAAAGGAACCATGAAAATTATATTTATTACCACATGACATTATTTTAATTATTGGATACAATGTTGCATTATATTTCTAATTGCTTTCTCTTTTTTGTGAGATATTCTTAGGAAATGTTATCCCCAATATATTTTTTTTCTTATTAGCTTCTACAACTCAAGGATAGAGCTTAAGAGATGGGATAAGAACTCAATTCAAGGAATCAGGGCTGTTTATGCCTGATAATTTAGATTTTAACAAGTTCATATAATAATTTAAAAAGTTATTTGTAAATACTTATAAAAGAGTGCATCATATGTGCTAGACATTTTGCAATTCAAATAAGTTTTAGTAAAATATGACTTTTTTCGAAATAAGGTAAAATACAATAAATGTTTGGTCAAATATTAAGGGCCACCAATTGAGTATTAGTTCTAAACTAATTCAAAATGTTGTATACATTTCTGAAATTTCTTTCTCTCCCTTTTGATAAAGTCCTAAATTATAAGAGAAATTTAGCATTATAGTTTTTGATACCCTAAATTTCCTTATGACAGTAAGGAAGAGACATTTATTTCCTATTGTTTCTAAAACATGATGGGTTTTTTACGATCCTTAGGATAAATTCCCAGAAGTGGAATCACTGGGTCAAAAGGGAGTTCTTTTTAAAAAAAAATATTTTATTGTTGTTCAATTACAGTTGTCTGTGTTTACTCACCACTGCTCCCCCCAACCCACCCCAGCCAAATCTTCCTCCCTCCTTTGCTACCACCCCATCTTGGTTTTGTCCATATGTCCTTTATAGTTTTTCCTGAAAACCCTTCATTCCTTCCCCCCACTATCCACCCCCATCTCCCCTCTGTTTATTGTCAGATTGTTCTTAATTTTAATACCTCTGGTTGTATTTTACTTGTTTTTTTCTTTTGTTGATTAGGTTCCAGTTAAAGGTGAGATCATATGGTATTTGTCCCTGACCACCTGGTTTATTTCACTTAGCATAATGCTTTCCAGTTCCATCCCTGCTATCTCAAAGGGTAGGAGCTCCTTCTTTCTCTCTGCTGTGTAGTATTCTGTTGTGTAAATATACCATAGGTTTTTAATCCATTCATTTACTGATGGGCATTTAGGTTGTTTCCAGCCCTTGGCTATTGTAAATTGTGCTGCTATGAACATTGGGTTGCATAGGTTCTTTTCAATTGGTGTTTCAGGGTTCTTAGGCTATATAATCAAAGCAGTGGAATTGCCAGGTCAAAAGGCAGTTCCATTTTTAGTTTTTAAAGGAAATTCTGTACTGTTTTCCACAGTGGCAACATCAGTCTGCATTCCCACCAACAGTGCACTAGGGTTCTCTTTTCTCCACATCCTCTCCAACACTTGTTTATTGATTTGTTTATGATGGCCACTCTCACTGGTGTGAAGTGGTATCTCATTGTGGTTTTAATTTGCATCTCTCTAATGGCTAGTGATGCTGAGCATCTTTTCATATGTCTCTGGGCCCTTTGTATGTCCTCCTTGGAGAAGTGTCTGTTCAAGTATTTTGCCCATTTTTTAATTGGGTTGTTTGTCTTCCTAGAGTGGAGTTGTGTGAGTTCTTTGTATATTTTGGAGATCAAACCCTTGTCCGAGGTATCATTGGCAAATATGTTTTCCCATATATATGTTGGTTCTCTTTTCATTTTAATGCTATTTTCCCATATAGTTGGTTCTCTTTTCATTTTAATGCTATTTTCTTTAGCCGTGCAGAAGCTTTTTAATTTGACAAGGTCCTATTTGTTTATTCTTTCCTTTATGTCTCTTGCTTTACATATCGGTGTAAAGCAAGGGGACATATCAGTGAAGATATTGCTTCCTGGAATGTCTGAGATTTTCCTGCTGACCCCGAATAGTTGTAGCAATTTTGAGAAAGAAAAACAAGTAGGAGGGATCACAGTACCTGATGTCAAACTGTATTACAAGGCCACCATAATCAAAACAGCCTGGTACTGACTTAAAAACAGACACATAGACCAATGGAACAGAATAGAGAGTCCAGAAATAAGCCCAAGTCTCTACGATCAATTAATATTTACAAAGAGGGCCGTAGCATAAAATGGAGTAAAAATAACCTCTTCAACAAATGGTATTGGGAGATCTGGACAGCTACATGCAAAGAAATGAAACTCAATCACCAACTTAACCATACACAAAAATAAATTCAAGGTGGATAAAAGACCTAAATATAAGTTGTGGCACCATAAAAGTCCTAGAGGGAGTTGCATTTTTAACTTTTTAGGAATACTGAATATTTTTTCCACAGTGGCTGCACCAGTCTACAATGGACAGCAACAGTGAGCTAGGGCTCGCTTTCCTCCACATCCTCGCCGACACTTGCTGTTTGCTGATTTACTGATGGTAGCCATTCTGACAGGTGCAAAGTGATATGTCATGGAGATTTTAATTTGCATCTCTCTGGTGATTAGTGATGTTGAATATCTTTTCATATGTCTTTGGACTCTCTGTATATCCTCTTTGGAGAAGTGTTCATTCAGGTATTTTGCCCACTTGTTAATTGGGTTGTTTGTCTTCCTACTATTGAGTTGTATTAGTTCTTCATATATTTTGGATATTAAATCCTTATCATATGTGTCATTGGCAAAAATTTCCTCCCAAAAGTGTGTTCTCTATTCATTTTCCTGACGATTTCTTTAGTTGTGCAGAAGCTTTTTAATTTGATGAAATCCTATTTGTTTATTTTCTGCTTTGTTTCCAGTGCCTTAAGAGATACATTAGCAAATATATTACTACATGTGGTATATGCACCCTTATGTTCATAGTAGCACTATTTACAATAGCCAAGAGTTAGAAACAGCCTGAGTGCCCATTAGTCAATGAATGGATAAAAGAAGAAGAAAAAAAAAAGAAACAGTGGTTCATTTACACAATGGAATACTACACATCAGTAAAAAGAAGAAACTCTAAATTTTGAAACAGCATAGATAGAGCTGGAGAATATCATGTTAAGTGAATCATGCAAGTCAGTGAAAGAAAAATATCCTATGATGTCACTTTTATGTGGAATCTAATGAACACAATCAACTAATGAATAAAATAATAACAGAAGCTTAGTCAGATACATGAAACAACTGACAGCTGCCAAAAAGCAGGTGGGGGATGGAATGAAAGTTGGTGAAGGGATTAACCAAAGAATATTTATGCACAACCTGTAGACTGGGACAATAATGTGGTGATTGACTCGGGGAGGGGAGAGGGTAGGGCTGGGTGGAGGTGGGAAAAAGGAGAAAAAGCAGGAACAACTGTAACAGCATAAACAATAAAAATTAATTAATTAAAAATAAAAAAAAGCAGGAAGAAACATGTTAAAATGCAGTTCAATTGATTAAAGATTATACTTTACTGAGAGTCACTGCTTCTAAACAGGTTTTTATCTTACAGCTGCGATTTGTGCCTGTCCTCGAATCTGTTATTCACTACTTACCTCTCCAGTTTTACATTCGCCTCTCTAGTTGTATGTGCTAAGATACGGATCTCTGAATAGACATGGACATAGAATACTTACCTGGAACAGAGATACACTAGGCTTAGGAGTATCAAATTGCCCAGCTTGGAGGAGAGTGGATGCAATTTGCATTAATCCAAGAAATGATCCTCTTGAAATTTTCAACATGTAATCTGCATATTCAGCAGATGCTTCGGGCCTTACCTGGCTATGCTATAGTTCTTTCTAGTTGAGTTCAGATAAGTGAAGGCTTTGTATTATTATTTGTACTTGGAGCTTCTTTGTTCAGAGTTAGGCTTAAATAAGAGTCAAAGATAGCTTCTGTTATTTTGGTCATATGTCTTTTATGTCTTAAAATATGCAATACCTGTTTTAAGATCAATAAATATTTTCCATCAACAGTCTATTTAAGGAATATGAATTATTTCCAGTAGATGTATTTATGCACTCATATGTCACATGCTATTTCATAGGCAATTTTTATTACTCTTTATTTTTCATTTACTTTGTAATGCTTATATCAATGAGTGAATCATTTACATTCCAGAGCATTTTAGTATTAAACTGTAAAAGCAGGTTTTAGGATTCTTTCCGTGTGCATAGGATTTGGCTGATACAGCCCAAGAAGTCTCAGAAAAAGCAATTAATTACTTCTCCCAGTTCCTGTGACAAGGAAACATTCTGCACAAGGGATCACATCTGTTCTCTTAACATCACTTCAGATATCTACTCCAGGTGGCAATGACATGCTTCAGTGGCAGAACATGAGAAGAACGGGGTACTTCTTCAGACGTCCTGAATATCATATGTGATCACAAGTCAAAAGGGAAGAAATTGATTTCTGTTTTTAATAGTGACATCAAAGCAGAATGGGTATTGCATAGGAGTAAGCTCTCTGAAGACAAAGGAAAGAGAATGGATCCTGAAAAATTTATCAGAAAAATTTTCATTCAATGTTAATTCAATAAGGAGCAATATAAATATGATAGGAATTAAATTTACAATTAGAGAGAGAGAGTTCTGGCTCTAATTTCTTTTGTCCTCAAATAGAATCTGAGCCTTATTTTCCATCTATTGTTACTTATTCATCATTAGCTCAAAGTGTTATTGTACAGCTCTTTGGGGTTCTGCTGCCTGCTGCCCATAAACTCTGGAGGCAAAAATTTGGTGATAAAGGAAATGAGGGTTTATGTTTAATTTTAATTTTTAAAGATATACAATTTTGGAAGAATATGGACTCCTGCCTCAAACCTATTTCCTTTAAAATACCCAAAGGCAAATAGCCACTCCACCGCTTGTCAGCTCAGTTCAAGGATGCACCTGGAATCCTTTCTCCCCTTTAAAAATATACCATCTTTTGGGTAATACTGGTGGCTTAGCTGGTTCCCTGTCACAATTTGCCTTGTGTGGGCATCAGAGTCCTCAGAGATGGTCCCTTTTCCTCCAGCAGCTTCCTGCTGCTTCTCAGGCAGGAGAGTTGCCGGTTGTCAGACCAGGCATTCTCCAGGGCCTGCCACCAGGAATGCTCTGGTCCCCAGCCCCAGACCAGGCTAACGAGAGGAAGGGAACAGAGTGAGATTCTCCAGGCCCTCTGATTTTAAAGTTCTAGCCCAAGATCCCATGCAAGTCTGAAGTGTCCAAATTCCCAGCCAATTCAGGCCAAGGTCCTCCATGTGCATCGGCCTGCACTGTTTCTCTGACCCTATTCTGGTCGCCGTGATCCAGAAGAGGGTAGGAGGGTTTTCTAGCCATGCAGGGGCACCACCTCTCTGCCCAGGGTGGGCGTTACCTTCTTACATGCATGTCGTGATCTTTTCGGCCCCTGTAGGTTCAGTGAAAGCTGTCTCCCTCTGCGTCACGCCATACCGCTCAGTTGCCAACACCTGCTGACTTGCCGCACTAGCCTGTGCACTAGCTTGTTTACTATTGCTCAAGGGTGTGGAATCACACCCCAGCGCTTTTTTCATGCTGGGCACTTCCCAACCGCTCTTGGGGGTCCCCTCCCTTCTCCGGGGAAGGCAGGCTCTTTCACAGGTTGCTGATTCAATCTGCCACCTCGGGGTTTCCTGCAACCCTTTCTCCTTCTCCAGGGAAGTCAACCTTCGCACCAGATCCGGGTTTCACGCACACCTGCAATTGGGCAAGATGCCTCTGTTTCAAAAGCTCATTTCAGTGTAAATTGCTCATATACTTAGTCAATTGAATAGCACCATATAAAATTGTAGAAATCAGTAATAAATATTTAGTAACTATGTGTCCCATGAAATCACAAGAAAGTATAAAATATATGAAATAGAATTTTTAAGACGTTATGATGGGAGGATTAACAAAAGACAGAACTGGTAACATTTAGTACTTGCCCTGTTAATGCTTTATGATAAACATTCTATATACATAGAATTCAATAAGTAATAATGTCAACATGCATCACTGTTGTTTATTCTATCAGGTAATTTCTAAAGCATCATATAGATTTGAAATATAAATTTTAGTTTATATACTTTTATCATTGTGTTTTACAACCAGTTCCATATTTGCAGGACACTTTCTGAGTCACATTTAATATGTATTGAAAACAAATTTTTTTAAAGATAGTAAGCATCTGTTCTCTTACTAGAAAGTTAAATAATTATAGAATTTAACATTTTATTTTGCATTTAGCTTAGGAACATATTGATTTATTCTCAAACATAAAAATGCTTTGTTCTTCTTTCTCAAGGTTGCTGTGACTATTTGGGGTCCTTTGTGATTCCATGTAAACTTTCGGATTATTTTTTCTAGTTCTTTGAAATATATCATTGGCTCTTTCATAGGAATGACATAGAATCTATTGATTACTTTGGGTAGTGTGGACATTTTAATAAGTTATGTATGATACCACCCAAGGAAATCCTTTGTCAAAGGTCCTATTTATATGAATATTATTATTATTATAAAATAAAATAATGCCACAAATTAATTATAGATACAGGTGAAGGATTAAATCTTGTATATGTTACACAAGAATATTTTAATATTTCCTAAGTAAATGCAAGATTTGCAAGTAGTATAATTTACAATACACACATAAGATATAGTAGAGAAGTGCACCCGCGTGCCATAAATCTTTAATCAAAATAAATTTTTAGTTTAAAATAATAATTTTATTTTCTTCAACTCTATGCATTAGATCAATTATAATACCTAAGGAACTTCAAAATTATTGTTCTTCAAATTGTGCTTTATACTATGAGAGGAGGACCTACTCACAATTTTGTACAACAGTCTACCATGAGGGAAAAATGCTCATTTTGAGCTTTCTGAAAATTCAAACTAAATAAATTATGCTAAAGAAGATATAAAGTTTTGTCATATACACGTAAATTGGTTTTGGAGCCTGAGGGAGGTATGAGTTTTGTCTTTATTATGTTAAAAGTCTATAATAGCATCTACTGGATTAGATTTTATTAAGTACAATAACAACAACATGATTTTTTTTGCAAAAACTAAATTGAACTGTACTAGATAATAATTATTGAAGCTCTTTAATTTTTTTACAAAATAGTTGTAAAGATAGTAAAAGTATAATATTTTGAACACTGAAGTATACACCCTCATCACACAAGGAATCTTTTAACCCTCTAGCTACTATGTTAATGAAGGTTTAAATGTTCAATCATACCTTAAAATACTTTCAAACCTGAAAGAGCAAATGAAATCAGATTATTTTTACTGTTCTTTTGTGTAATCAGAAAGGGCATTGCCATTCATGATTCCCTGAGAAGGTCTCAGTTTTATTATTTTATTTTTATTTTCATTGTTTCTGCTGTTACAATTGTTCCCATTTTTTGTTCCCCTCCCTGCCCCAAGCCAATCCCCATATTGTTGTTTTCGTCCATAGGTTGTGTGTAAATGTTCTTTGGTTAATGCCTTTGCCATCTTTCATTCGGTGCCCCCACCTCCTTTCCAGCAGCCTTCAGTCTGTTTTAAGTATCTAAGCTTCAGTTATTATTTAGTACGTTGGTTTAGTGTATTCATTAGACTCCATACATAATTGAGATCACGTGATATTTTTCTTTCACTGACTGGCTTAATTCACTTAACATAATTTTCTTCAGGTCCAGCCATGCTATTGCAGAATGTAAGAGTTTCCTCTATTTTTACTGCTGCATAGTATTGCATTGTGTAAGTGTACCACTGTTTTTTTTATACATTCATCTACTGACAGGCACTTAAGCTGTTTCCAAATCTTGGTTATTGTAAATAGCTCTGCCATAACATAGGGGTGCATATATTTTTTGTACTGGTGTTTCAGGATCCTTGGGGTATATTTCCAGAAGTGGAATCACTGGGTCAAAAGGGAGTTCCATTTTTAATTTTTAAAGGATATTCCATATTTTTTCCATAGTGGCTATACCAAATTGCATTCCCACCAACAGTGTCCCTTTTCTTCACAACCTCACCAACATTTGTTGTTCGTTGATTTATTTATGGTAGTCATTCTTATAGTTGTGAGGTAATATCTCATTGAGGTTTCAATTTGCATTTCCGTGATGATCAGCGATACTGAGCATGTTTTCATATGCCTACAGGTGTTTTTCATGTCCTCTTTGGCAAAGTGTCTATTCAGGTCTTTTGCCATTTTTTTAGTTAGGTTGTTTGTCTGGCACTGAGTTGTATTAGTTCTTTGTATATTTTGGAGATTAAACCCTTGTCAGATGTACTTTTGGTGAAAATGTTCTCCCATATCGTGGGTTCCCTATTCATCTTGGTGATGGTTTCTTTAGCTGTACAGAGGCTTTTTAATTTGATGTAGTCTCATTTGTTTATTTTCTGCTTTGTTTCCAACACCTTAGGAGATATATCAGCAAAAATGCTTCTACATTGGACATCTGACAGTTTTACTCCCTGCATTTTCTTCTATAATTTCTATGGTTTCGTGATTTCCATTTAAGTATTTTATCCATTTTGAGTTTTTTTTTCATATGTGGTATAATTTGGTGATCTAGTTTCATTTTTTTTGCATGTACCAGTCCAGTTTTCCCAGCACTATTTATTGAAGAGACTGTCTTTGCTCCATTGTATGCTCTTCCACCTTTATCACTATCAATTGCTATGCAGGCATGGGTTTATTCCTGGGCTCTCTGTTCTGTTCCACGGTGGTGTATGTCTGTTCGTGTGCCAGTACCAGACTGTTTTTATTACTGTGGCCTTATAGTATAAATTGATATCAGGAGCTGTGATACTCCATCTTTGTTCTTCTTTTGCAAGGCTGCTGAGGCTATTTAGGGACTTTTTTTTTGGTTCCATATAAATTTTTGAAATATTTGTTCAATGTAATTCCTATTGAAATATCAATGGCATACTTCACAGAAAATGTCTCAATTTTAGAAGTCTGTAGAATTCTAACTGTAAAACTTCTGTAAATAGGACTCACTAATTTCTTGAAATTGAAAGAAGAGTATATTTGCTTGAAAGTGTATTTTAGCTAAAAAACTTCAAATATAATATGCATGGATTATGAAGATAGTACATTCTATAAATAGTTGTTACTGGCACAAGATTTGAAGGTGGAAATATTTATATTTTAGAATATTGTCAAACTGATATCATAAATGCAATTTTTAAAATAAGGTTGTTTTATTTTAAGACCTTTGTTAATAATGATGAAGAAATCACATGAAGGTTAAGACTGCACATACCTAATACCATGTTTGCTATCTACTATTTATTTGTGACTGTAGAGGTAAATAATTAATGTAAATGTATAACTATAAAAACCTGAAGATTATTTAATTTAATATTTCATTATTAATAAATTGGGAAACTAAGACTCTGATCTGGTAAAAATGTACACAGGGTTATGTAGCAAATTATTGCCAGGGCTGGGTTTACAACTTCAAGCTTATAACAACATAGTAAGGCTTATCCTGCTGCTGGGACAGCCACCTGTTCACCAGAACTTCCGCTCCCCTTCCCTAGTATCAAGGTATTATGGAGAAGCAGCTACCTACTACCTAGTCACTCAAATGATCCCCATATGGTTATTTGACTAGTTTCAGCAATGAAGTTAAAGTAAAAATAATCTGTGTTATTTTCTTGTCAAGGCTTCTAAAAATGAGATATGTCTTTAATGTCCTCCTTGCACCAGCTGGACATTGCACAGGCTGCGATGATCCCCTAGTGGATGACAAAGCCAGAAAACCAAAGACTACCTCTCTGAATCATCAATGGGAGAAAAACTGCCTTCGAATTTGCAGCTTCAACTCCGTTACCTTGAGTGAGAAATAAATTCTTATTGTTAAACCACTGAAATCTTGGGCTTAATTGATAGAGTATTGAATATAATATATTTTCACATGTGAAATAAGATGTTTAAGTAGTTTCAACTTTACTAGCTTTAATGATTTTCATATTTAACTTATTTGTTTTGCTTAAAAATAGAATTTAGATGAGTACGTAATGACTAATCTTTATTTTTTCTCAGTTATTCTTGTATTTTGCCTTCAATTTGTATATAATTTGAGGATTTTCATTCTTTCTGGGTTCAGACTTTTGATTATCATAGATATGTGATGAAATATTAATAAAATATTATCATAAGTAAGAGATACCAAAATTAATTTATAAATTGTAATTATAAATAGATATATTATTATTTCCATTAAGTCTGTTAAACTTGGTAGAATTGCCTTATTAAAATACTAAAGGTAAATATTGGTATTTCTACTGACCTACCTAACAATCATTTCTAGTTACTGTATTGAGATAAGAAAGACTTTGGTCAAATCACACAATACACTATTAAGCTTTAATAGTAATTGCAACTATACAAGCAATCAAGAATCAGAAAGGAAGTAGGAATAGACCTGAGACATTGAAGACAGCTCTGCAGGTCTTTCCTTCCCATATAGACATGTGTTCTTTGGCCCAGATAATATATGAGGTCTCCAACTGAATTTTTTTTGGATCACCTAACATAGTAGATATGTTCTAGGTTATAAAAAAATATGTAATTTATACTCAAGGTCCTTACTTACTTAATATGATATTCTCTGAGGAGTTATGCACCTAAGTCAATAGGTCCTAAGATTGTTTACCATAAACAATATTAAACAGGGGGCATCTGATAAGGATGATCTATGGATAAGTATGATTGTAGCCCTGGCTGGTGTGGTTCAGTGGATTGAGTGCCAGCCTGTGAACCAAAGTGTTGCTGGTTCATTTCCCAGTCAGGGCACATGACTGGCTCATGGGCCCAGTCCTCACTGAGGGGCACTTGAGAGGCAACCACACATTGATGCTTCTCTCCCTCCTTTCCTCTCTCTCTAAAAATAAATAAATTCTTTAAAAAAATTGACTGTAAAGGATATAATCAATCTACTTACTAGGTGGTGTAATTATTAGTATCTTGATAGGGAGACTATCCCTGCTTACCTGACTTCTTCTCCACCCCTCTTCCAGGAACTTCTAGGAAAAGTATTAAGAAAAAAATCTCAGATAAAGTAAAGTTAAAGGAGTTCATCTTCACCAAGACTTTATTGTATAAATGTTAAAGGGCTCTATCTAAGAAAAAGAAGATCAAGACTATGATCAGTAAAATGACAATAAACTCACAACTATCAACAACTGAACCTAAAAAAAAAAGAAATATAATAAACAAACAACTAGAACAGGAACAGAATCACAGAAATGGAGATCACATGGAGAGTTATCAGTGGGGAGGGGTTGGGGGAGAATGCGGGAAAGGTACAGGGAATAAGAAGCATAATTTGTAGGTACAAAATAAATAGTGGAAGTTTAAGAATAGTATAGAAAATGGAGAAGCCAAAAAACTTATATGTATGACCCATGGACATGAACTAAGAGTGGTTGGGGAGGGAATGCTGGTGGAAGGGAGGTGCAGGACAGAGGAGAATAAAGGGGAGAGAAAAATGAAACAACTGTAGTAGCATAATCAATACAATATACTTAAAAAAAGAAATAAATCACAGGCCAGGTATTTTAATTTAACCCACCCTCTTCTGTGAGCTAAGTCAATATCATCTTGCTGCATGGTACTCAGGTATATTTTTTGTAATTTTCCTACCACACTTTTCCGATATCTTATATAAAAGAAAAAACCATCAAATAACCCCAATGACCACCATTTGAAATTAACAATAGGAGAACACATTCCATGTACAAATTATGTTTGTTGTGATCCTATCTCTTCACATTATTCATTAATTTTTTTAAAGGTTGATCACTGATTTTCCTCTATCATCAAGTTATTTGTATTATAAAATATATGCTAATGATGACATTCAAGTACAGTGAATCCTTAATGTCATCCATAAGAACTATGAATTTAAGTGAAATAACATTTAATAAAACCAATTGTACCATAGGTTGATTGATATAAACAATAGTTAAGTTCCTATGGCATTTCATCAACACTATAAGGAAATGATTTTGAAAGAAAAAATATTATTCAAGGGTGTGTTGAAGATATAATTTTAAGATCAAATTCACTCATTGGTTTCTATGGATTTTTATATCAGTTAGAACCTTTACTCAGTTTCCTAAAATATTTTCTCAGTTTGGATAACCATAATTACAAATCTTGTTTTTATTTATCAAGAATCTTGAACAGCCTATAACTGGCATACTATATATCAGTTAAAATCGTTTTTTCTTTCACCCCCCCAAAAATCATTTTCCCCTATACCATATATTCATGGTATCCTCTGTGCTTAATAGGTGTTATTTAGTAAGTGTTAGGTTCTATCTGGCTTGTTAACGTATTCAGATATTAGATATCATAGTACAAGTTTTTTTGACTCTTTTAGGTGTCAGATATGCCATGGCCCATAAATCTCTCAGTAGGGGGATGTTCCTATCATTTTCCAAGCTTAATCAGTTGCAGACAGTGAGAATAAATTCCTTTTTTTTAGCCATGGCTCCAGAGCCATTAGATAAAAATAAAAAGACCACGTTGTTCTTCAGTTCCACACCACCACAGTAGTAGTACTCACAAGTCATTTCTTCGGCTTGATTCTCTAGAATACTCAGTCACTGGCTTTAATGACATAGATTTCATAGTGATTAGATATCCAATAGTCTCCTCAGAAAGGATTAAATGCTGCTAAAGCATCGATAATGGGACTGGTGTTACATTACAGTCATTATTCAGATGGCCATGTAATTGGATCATTGATGCAGTTCCAATTGCATCACTCTCTTGGAATTCAGTTTCATCAAGTATTTGAGTTGAAATACTGGTAATTATTGGAGTCAGAATGACAAACCTTCAGAAATCTTATTCCACCTGATTGAATACTATAATTCCAAATCCTAATATCCCCAAAAAACATTTGACAGCAGAGAGACAGTGTTGATAAGGCCAAGACATATTTGCCACTGAGCATTGATGGAATTTATGTGGTTTGAGAAAATGTTCTGTATTCAAGAATACCATGTGCTCAATGATGGCCAACTGGACATATTCATCTGCCAATACAGCTCTTTTTGAGCAAACCATATATGTCCTGTAAATACCCTTTTCTTATACTTGTAGTGGAGCTGTCTGAAATTCTGTGACACCGTCACACTTAAATTCACCTTATTTGATGTTTCCTGTTTTCAGTTCACTCTTTCCTTAAATGAACTCCGTCCATATTCATATTTGACACATTTTTTTCTTAAATGTTTGGCCAGTGTTTTCTCTCTGTCTGTCAGGTTAATCAATTTTAGTTAATCTTGGATATTTGCCTTTTATGTATTTGGTGCTATAGATTGCCCCCTATACACTGTTTTCCTTTTCTCCCAGATATTTTGATAATTTTACTTCCACTTTCATTTAGTTGAAAATATTTTCAAATTTCTTTTGAGAATTTTTCTTTGACCCATTTAGGTTCATGTTGTTTAATCTCTGAATATTTGGATATTTTCTAGCTATCTTTCTATTATTGATTTTTAGTTTAATTCCATTGTAGTCTACAAACATATTTTATGTGATTTCTAGTCTTGCAATTTGTAGAGGTTTGTTTTGTGGTCCAGAATTTGGGTCTTTTGATGAATGTTCCACATGAGCTTTTGAAAAATGTGCATTCTGCTCTGTTGGCTGGGTAGTAAAGTGTAGGAGAGAGGGAGCATTTTATAATCTTAAAATTTAATCTCCCTGTGTATCCCTGGGCTATTACTTTCACAAGTGTTTATTAGCTTTATTTTATCCTTTGGGAGAACAAGAAGACTAAAGGGATTTGAATAGAATAAATGTTCCTTCATTGGGTGGGATAAAACTCTGTTAAAGTTTATTTCTTTTGGAGAGTGGGTCTTTGTTATGGAGAAGGAAGGGACCATATTTCATGGGTTACTCTATCCCTTTCTCTGCCAGCACCATGAGGGGTTTATTCTTCACTCTTTATCATGAGAATCTGGTGGGATCTCTACAGATCAAACCCACGTGTGTGTGTGGGCCTTAGGGTTTCTCACTCTCCAGCTGGTTTACACATATTCTGTAACAATTCATCAAATATGCATGTATTTCTGCCAGTTTGTGACTCTTGCAGCTACTGCTTTATGTATCAGCTCTTTTCCTGATACCTGGAATTGCCGGCCACTCCAGTTTTTACCATAGTGTTTTTGCCTTGTTACCTCAATTCTTTGATGAGTTAAAAAAAATCATTTGTTTTAATTTGTGTAGCTTATTCTTGATGTCAGGATAGGAACTGTGACATCCGAGTTCTTTACGTGAGACAGCTTGAACTAGAAGGCCTTGTATGCAGTTTTTAGTGCACATTTATTGAAATAAATAATCCAAGCATCACAAGCTATTTCAAGTAACAAATGTTTCAGTTACCCATTACAATTTCCAATGAATCAAGGGCTCTGAGGTTGATAACCAGCATGGTTTGTCCTTTCACTTTCATTTTGTTGTTCATGTCTGTAGGGTGGTATCAGCGAGATGCACACTTTGATCTGAAGAAATATGTGCAGATGGGTCTAATTAACAAGAATTTTCTGTTCCAAATTTTTAAATGTGTTCTTTAAGCTTGCTTACTTTATAAGGAAAGCAAATCCTAGAGTAGATTAAGTGATAGTCCAAGTAAAAAACAAACTAACCAAAAATCTTGTATCCTTTTAGGGCTACTAGTAAATGTTCTGTGTAATCAATCCACTTACCTGTTATGTGCTAACCCTTATACTTGGGAGTTTCAGACACAGATATTTTTGACAATTTTTATCTTTTCATTGGTTCACTTTCTTGTTATATTGTCAATTTTATCATGTGCAAGGGGAATATGCAGGCTTTCAGTTCATTTTGCAAGGCATAATCACCTGCATGCTTGCACGTTTCATGAATCCCAGTGGCTAATTCTAGAGATTTGATTTAGGCATTTGCCTTAGCTTTTCTATTTCTTCTGAGACTGAAAATGTTTTTGTTTGTTTATATTTTTTAGTGGAACCATTCATTCTTACTTTGAATTTCCATAGATATTGTCCATGTCAAAAATGTAAATAATCTTCTACTAAGCTTTTAAAAATAGTAAGTATATTTACCTAGGTTTAAAATTCAAAGAAACAACAGCAACAACAAAACCACCAAACAACCACCCTGAATTCTAGTTGGTATATGTTTTTTTCTCTTAGAAGTGTGGATCATTAATGCTGAAGCAACTTTACATGTAAACTAGATTGAACAAATAATTAAATACATTTTAGATAATGGTATCCAGGTGTCTCACTAGCAGAAAAAGAAGTAACAAATAATCAAGTAACAAATAAATAAACATCTTGCTCCTAATAAAAGTCAAAAATATGTGAGCTCACAACTATTTTAATACACATTCAGATCAATTCATATAGAATACATATAGATATATTGGTATACATGATTTAGCATACATACATATATTTCCTTGTGCAGGCTGCTGATAGGAATTGAAAGCAAAGATAATCTATTAGCAACAATTACACAAAGCAACCAGATCTTGGTTTCCAAATGCCATTTTCTTTTTTTTTTATTTTTTATTTTTGTTCAATTACAGTTATTTGCATCCTCTCCCCTCCCCTCCTCCCTTCCCCTCCAGCCCCAACTCCCCACCCCAGCCTCCCTCCTCCCCCTTAGTTCTGTCCATGTGTCCTCTACAGTGATTCCTGAAAACCCTTCTCCCCATTGTCTCCTCCCCCCTCTCCCCTGTCTATTGTTAGACTGTTCTTAATTTCAATGTCTCTGGTTATGTTTTGCTTGCTTTCTGCTTTTGTTGGTTATGATCCAGTTAAAGGTGGGATCATATGGTATTTGTCCCCCACTGCCTGGCTTACTTCACTTAGAATAATGCTCTCCAGTTCCATCCATGCTGTTGCAAAGGGTATAAGCTCCTTCTCTCTTTCTGCTGCATAGAATTCCATTGTGTAAATGTACCATAGTTTCTGGATCCATTCATTTGTAGATGGGCACTTAGGTTGTTTCCAGCACTTGGCTATTGTGAATTGTGCTGCTATGAACATAGGAGTGCAAAGGTTCTTTTGAATTGGTTTCTCAGGATTCTTAGGGTATAATCCCAGTAGTGGAATTGCTGGGTCGAGAGACAGTTCCATTTTCAATTTTCTGAGAAATTTCCATACTGTTTTCCACAATGGCTGCACCAGTCTGCATTCCCACCAACAGTGCAGTAGGGTTCCCTTTTCTCCACATCCCCTCCAACAGTTATCTGTTGCTTTGTTGATGATGGCCATTCTGACTGGTGTGAGGTGGTATCTCATTGTGGTTTTAATTTGCATCTCTCTGATGGCTAATGATGTTGAACATCTTTTCA
>PVJI01027640.1:0-17420 GCA_004026765.1 Micronycteris hirsuta
TCCCTTCGCTCTGCACCTTCTGGCTCACCAAACTTGATGAATGTATTTTCTTTAATTCTTTGGTTGTCGGACTTCCTCTCAATATGATTTTCTGTCAGATCTGGCTGTTTTTGGATATGTAGATTTCTGTTTTTTCCCCTTGTTTGGCTGTGCGAGGCGGTACGGTGCATTCACCTATGCCGCCATCTTAGGAAGTCCCAGATGAATTCTCTTTGCTAATATTAGGATTCTGCCTGAACTGTCCTCCCAGGTGCTTTAGGCCACAGGTGGCAAACACAAAGCTTGCAGGCTGAATCCGGCCTTCCACCTTGTTTTATCCTGCCCCAGCGCTGAGCTCCTTGCCTCTAGTTAAGGAATAGTTACATTTATACAGTCCTAAAATTACATTCAGCCCTTCGAAGGCAACCACGAGGCTGATGTGGCCCCCAGTGAAAGTGAGTTTGACACCCCTGCTTTAGGACAAAAGAAGTCAGCAGAGCTCTGGTAACAGTTAGCAAAACCTTTCCAAGAGCCACCGGTTCTATCAAGAGCCTCCTCTTTAGCAGGTATGCAAAAGCAAAGCCATCCTTGTCACTCCTGTCTCAGCCCACTGAGCTCCTTCCCTGAGGTGGCATCCTGATCCCAGTCATCTGATATTCTGCCCTTTGCTTTCTACCCCTGCTGTTAGTATCCATGGCAGCAGCTGCCAAAAAAGAAACAAAGTGCTGGAGCCTTTCTCAGGTCAGCCTGGTATTTGCAGAGGCCAGTTGGTATTTGTCTTTCCTAGGTTCTCAGCTTCCCTGGCTTATAGCCAGAACACCAGAACTGGTCCAGTTGGAAAACTTTCTAGAGACTAGAAGTTGTATCTGACTTGTGTCCTTTTTTTAAAAAATAAAGATTTTATTTATATATTTTTAGAGAGAGTGGAAGGGAGGGAGAAACAGAGGGAAACATCAATGTGTGGTTGCCTTTCGCACGCCCGCTACTGGGGACCTGGCACACAATGCAGGCATGTGCCGGGACTGGGAATCAAACTGGTGATCTTTTGGTTTGCTGGATTACATTCAATCCACTGAGCCTCACCAGCCAGGGCTGGCTTGTGTGCTTTTAAGTGGCTAATTCTTTCAAAGCTAATTCTTGGCTTATTGGTAAAAATTCAACGGGCTTACGTTTTAAGTAGCATAACCATGTTTATGAAGCCAAAACTTGGTTAAATGGTTTAATCACAGGTTTTGGAGGAATGAAATATATATATATATATATATATATATATATATATATATATATATATATACACATATATATATATTTAGCTCTCTATCTGAAAGAATTTTTCTTGGAGGAAATATACATATTTAGGACTTATTAAAAAGGACTTGAGTCCTTTTAAGTGATGTAGGTATTGCTTATATCAAATTATAGCCTTTCAAGAGGTCAGTGCTCCCACCACATCTCAAAATCCAGTCCCATATGCTGTGTGATTTCCATGTATATGGTTGACATTATGTTCTTAAATATATGAGGAATGAATGAGTGAGTAAATGAGCTAATAGATGCCTTTGTGGTAGTTTCACGTATCAGTAAGGGGAGTGTTTGTCACTTCTTATTGCACTTGTGGAAAAAGTATCCTTTATCCCTGGCTGGTGTAGCTCAGTGGATTGAGTGCGGGCTGGGAACCAAAGGGTCACTGGTTCGATTCCCAGTCAGAGCACATGCCTGGGTTGCAGGCCAGGTCCCCAGTGGGGGCTGTGTGAGGGGCAACCACACATTGATGTTTCTCTCCCTCTCTTTCTCTCTCCCTTCCTTTCTGTCTACAAATAAATAAATAAAATCTTTTTTTAAAAAAAGGAAAAGTATCCTTTAAAATAAGAAAAGGTTGGACCGGGGGAACAATTGGGTTTGAGGTTCTACTTTTCCAGTGGGGAACTGTGCTGACAAGAGTTGATTGATTGAATCAGTTTCTAAGCTTCATAGAGTTCCATATCCAGTTCTCTAATTCAGCACTTCTTGAACTTTAGAGTGAATAGAAGCACCTGGAGGACTAGTGAAAACACATTGGCCCCAACCTGAGTTTTGATTCATTACATCTGGGTGGGGCCCAAGCATTGGAATGTCTACCTCAGCCCCCCTGAACTCCTGCCTTGAGAGAGTATCCTGATCCCAGGCATCTGATATTCTTCTCTTTGCTTTCTAGCTATGAGTATCCATGACAGCAACTGCCAAAAAAGAAAAAAGAGCCAGAGCCTTTCTTAGGTCAGCCTGGGGACCACTTTTTGAGAACCACTAATCTGTAACCAGTGTTGATTGAATTGACAGTGGTGTGATTAAGCATGTGTGCTCTGACCAGTCATCAAATCCCATTTCTACCTTCTACTGTGTGGCTCTGGATATGTTTCTTCACCTTCATGATCTGTACATGGAAACATTAGTGTTCAATTCCTAGGATTGTTGACAAGACAAGGCATATAGAAAGCTTAGTACAGTGCTTAGAAGTGAATAAATGTTAAGTACTATTATCATTACTTGGTATCTCAATAGCTTGATACATAGTAGACTCTCAAATGTCTGAGTGACAAAGCTTGTGTTAGTTGGGGACCTAGAAAAAAGAGTATTTTAAGAAATATTCAAAAAGTTGTACCTTTAATATTCAACTTAAGGTTGAGGCAGATGCCAGGATGCTGCTGCAGGTGACATGTTGATGCTTAAATAGCACAAATCATTTGCTGTATTTTTCTGACCCCAGATATATCTTGACAGGCATACAGTGGGTTAGAATCTGCAAAAGAACCAAAGGCCAATAGTTGGTGGGGATGTTGCAGTTTGTGCATGAGACCTGCAAACCTGGTGTCAAATGTCCTTAGTTTAACATTGTATGTCATTCCTAGGCCAGTGGGCAAGCTAAATCAAATGTTTCGAATATTCCTGTGGTTCTGTTTCAAATGCGCATTCTGCAGAAAGACTCAATGGGTTTGTTTGAAGTGAGGAATTTTTCTCTCTTTTTCTATATTCTCCTTATGCATATACATTCCAGTATTTTCCAAAATGTGGTCCATAGACCATTTGCATCAACTCGGGGAGCTTGGTGACAATGAAGATTCCTGAGGTAGACCTAACAAATGAGAATCCCTAGATGTGGGGTCAGAAAATCTGTGCTTTAAAATTAATCCTGCTATTCTGGTGTACATTAAAGCATAGGAAACACCACCACAAAAGTCTACCCATCCTATATGACAGCAAGAATGTTATATTTGTCAATTGTAATTAATCATTAGAGGAGTTCATGATATTGATTATAGGATCCCCAATAGCTCCATAGAGTTCATTCTGAGGCCAGGCTGATAGAATTGACTGTGGAGTGATTAAGCTTTGGAGCTTGGTTTATGTCACCCAACCCCAATTCTCAGCCTGTGGATCATAAAGAGCAGCTAGGAATGAAATGAAGTTTAACAATGATTTATTAATAATTATCACTATAGTTGTTTTGATGTGTGCAGAGTTGAATGCTTTGAGGTTATAAATTGGAAAAAAAACCAAACATGATTCCTGATCCCAAGTGACTACCATTATGGTGAATTGGCTCGATCAAGAGCTTCACTCCTGTGTGTCTTTTGGCAAAATTGCATGAGTGCTTCTGGAGTCTATTCTCAGGGTGAAAGAAAATCACCATGTTTCACTCTGTTTTCCCACTGATTAAAGTTCATATCTGGTACTCCCAGATGTATTTTATTAGTTGGAAGAGATAGGAATTAATAGTTAGAATTCAAATAAGCCAGGATCAGTGCCCAACCTTTGGAAGGGCATCAGTGACAGGGAACAGTTAAGATTCCGTGCCAGGTATCTATGTGGTTGTTCAGTTTAGCCAAGTCAGTGGGGCTGAGACTTTCTCCCCACTCCGCCTATCTCTGACTTGGTCTGGCCAAATGACCATGGTTTCTATTTTTGACCTTCCTTTGGTACCTTACTCTGTCATCTCTTGTTTCTGATCCAGACCTGGTAACCTATGCTTATCCAGAATCCTTTATTGAATCTACCACCTTCATGGCAATTCTGCTTGTCCACAAAGGATAAATGACTTCAGGGACTGTATAAAGAAAGAGCTCTCTCTCTCTCTCTGTGTCTCATAAGTCTATAAATAGCAAACCCATTGTACCCATCAGCATAGTATGATAAACTTGTTATTGAAATATTAGAGGCATTAATTACCCATATATTTAGCCATTTAGTCCAGCGCTTTGAGGAGTATGTTAAGAAGTAAACACTAATATCTCGATCATGAAGAAAAAAAATCAGCAAATCCTTTAAAGAGAGCTTCATCTATAAATTTACAGAGGATAACAAATAATATTATATGGTTTTATTTGTGGTATCAGGACAATAAAATTTTGCCTTATTGTGAAGGGGAATAAAGAAAGCTGATATTTATTGAACACCTATAATCTGCAACTTACACAGTTTGCAAGAAGCCCAGATGGGATTTGAACTGAGGTCTATCTGATGTTATGCTAGATTTTAGTAATTCAAATATTTTCATTTTTCTCCTACCACAAATGGCCTCCTCCAAGGAAAACCCTCTTACTTTAATAATTAATTATCTAGGACAACAGTGGTATATGGTGAATCTCATCTGATACATGTGTTTGTTCATGATTGTGGGTGTAAGTTGTGTTTGGTCTTTAATTCTGATGATCTGTGTTTATATATTTTGGTTTTTGTTGCATATTTTCTGCCCACCAGTTTCTAAAACAAGCAAGCCTTATCTCTGATTAATGAGACAACAGCAAAACAGTCTCATGTGCTTTTTACTGTAAATGTTAGAATTACATTTATTACATGTCTCTATCACTTCATGGTGTCTGTTGAAATGAAGTCAAATTGGTCCGGTGTCAATGTGCTGGTTTAGAATGCATCACCTTTATGGGAGGTATAGTCTGATACTGACTGTGATGAGAAAGGGAGACTCCGATTAAGGCTTTCGAGAGAAAAGTATCAGTGCAGTCAGAGTGAACATAACTCTGACCCAAATACACAGATTTTAATTTTGAGACACAAACTTCTGAAAGGAGCCAGTTAAAATGAGGAATTAACTGCGAGAATTCTTTTTAATGTAGGCGAGTGCATTTAAAACTTTAGGAAGCTTTCTGTCTGGCACTGTGACAGAGCAGTTTGAAATGAGCTTGGGAAGGAAGTATGGCAATTCAAACACAGCAAGAAGTTATCTGAGCTTTAAAGGCTGAGTTTTAACTGAAAAATAAGCCTCTCTGATTTGGTTAAGCCAATAAAACCTTAACTTAAATAAAAATTAATCAGACTCTAGGCAAACATTTGAATTAAAGGTACTAATAACAATGCCCAGCTATTGAGGGCACCCTATATGACTGTCAGTGTACATACCTTCTGCTAATTTTCATACCACCAGCACCAGAGGATACTCTTATCCCCATTTTACAGATGGGGAAACTGAGACTCAGGAAGATGCAGTGACTTGCTTACCACTATACAGATAACAAGTGACAGGCTTTCAATCCAGCTTGGCCTAACTCTTCAACATGTCTTAGTCAGCTCGAGCTGCCATAACAAATGATCACAGACTAGGTGGTTTAAATAAAAATTATTTTTCTCACAGCTCTGGAGGCTAGAAATCCACCATCAAGGTGCCAGCAGATTTCATTTCTCCTGAGGACATTCTCCTTGGCTTGCTATGGCTGCATTCTTACTGTGACCTCACATGGCTCTTCTTCATGCACATACCTTCCTGGAATCTCTTCCCCTTGTTATAGGGACAACACTCAAACTGAACTATAGCTCTGCCCTTGTGACTTCTTTTTAGCTTAGCTACCTTCTTAAAGGCCCCATTTCTAAATATAGTTACCTGAAGTTGCCTCTGAACTTGGGGAGGACACACATTATGAATTAATCCATAACAACATCTGAGCCCACTATCTCTTAGATGCAGTCTCAGGGGGATCTGAGATGGGATTTACAATAAAACAAAATCATACAGGGCCTACTTTGGTCACACAGTTGAGTATAACTGAAAGGATTATGTTTACCCAGATAAAATTGTAAGAACTCAAACATGTTAAAGGGAAAACCAAGCAGCTTTGTACATAACTGACCTTATGGAGCAGACCAGTTATTGACCGACAGTGTCTGGCAGGTCTGGGATTTGAAAAGAAATCTATCTTTGAGAGGTTATAAGTTATTGCAAAAATTATTAACAGATAAAATATTTTATGTTTTTGGATTTTCTCTAATGTGGATTTGTTAACTCTAATTTGCTTGACAGGGTTAGGGTTAGTTACAGCTGGAAAATACTAGGTTCATTTCAGCACACTGACAATGAAGGCTCAGAGCTGAGGTAAAATTCCTATGTGAGATGTTAAGAGCCTATGTAAGAATTCTCTTCACTCCTAAACAACAGTAACAGAACTCAAATGACAAATGCCATTTGTGATAGACCTTCATTGACCATGTAATTGCAGCCCCTGTGCTTGGGATCTGGCTCTGACTCAGTTCTGGGGTCCCACTATTGCCAAGGTGTTTCAAGACCTCAATTAATTCTCTCACCATGGGGGCAGAATATAAAGGCTCATCAGGTGTATACTACATTTGTTACTTTCTCCAAACTACTGAACTTGTCAATCTGCCATAGGAAGAATTTCAGTTTGTCTGACATCCTATTCTTCATTGTCAGATTGATAGAGTGCCATGTGTACCTTAAAATCTTTGTCAATTGATTTGTTTTTTGTTCCAGGATTTTTCTAGGTATGAAAGTTAACAAGTCTCTAATTCCTCACCATTGTTTCTCCAATTTAAATGCTGCTTTATGTTCAGCCTTTCTTTTTTTTTCATTTGCCAACAGAAATATCTTTTCTGAAAAGTATATTTTATTGATTATGCTATTACAGTTGTCCCATTTTACCCCCTTCCTTCCCCTCCACACCCCCCATTCCCTGCCCTTTAGTTTTTGTCCATAGGTCATACACAAAAGTTTTTGTCTTCTACATTTCCTATACTATTCTTAACCTCCCCCTGTCTGTTTTCTACCTACCATTTATGCTACTTATTCTCTGCACCTTTTTCCCCTCTGTCCCCCTACCACTTCCCTGTTGATATCCCTCCATGCCTTATATAAATCCCTTTAACATTTCATATAATAAAGGCTGGGTAATGATGAACTCCTTGAACTTGACCTTATCTGAGAAGCACTTTATCTGCCCTTCCATTCTAAATTATAGCTTTGCTGGATAGAGTATTCTTGGATGTAGGTCCTTGCCTTTCATGACTTGGAATAATTCTCTCCAGCCCCTTCCTGCCTGCAAGGTCTCTTTTGAGAAATAAGCTGACAGTCTTATGGGAATTCCTTTGTAGGTAACTGTCTCCTTTTCTCTTGCTGCTTCTAAGATTCTCTCCTTATTTTTAATCTTGGGTAATGTAATTATGATGTGCCTTGGTGTGTTCCTCTTTGGGTCCCGCTTCTTTGGGACTCTCTGAGCTTCCTGGACTTCCTGAAAATCTATTTCCTTCACCAGCTTGGGAAAGTTCTCCTTCATTATTTGTTCAAATAAGTTTTCAATTAGTTGCTCTTCCTCTTCTCCTTCTGGCACCCCTATGAGTGGGATTTTGGGACGTTTAAAGATGTCCTGGAGGTCCCTAAGCCTCTCCTCAGTTTTTTGAATTCTTCTTTCTTCATTCTTTTCTGGTTGGATGTTTTTTTCTTTCTGCTGGTCCACTCCGTTGATTTGAGTCCCAGTTTCCTTCTCATCCCTATTGATTCCCTGCAGATTTCCCCTCATTTTCTTTATATTATCCTTCACTTGTTCAACTAATTGTGACCATCTTTCTTCCAATCCTGTGAGCATCCTGATTACCCATGTTTTGAACTTTGCATCTGATAGGTTGGCTATCTCTTCTTCACTTAGTTGTATTTTTTCTGGAGCTTTGATGTGTTCTTTCATTTGGGCCATTTTTTCTTCTTGGTGCGCCTGTTACTTTAAGGGGCGGAGCCTTAGATGTTCCCCAGGGTAGGGTAACCCACCACACTGTGTTGTGATGCTGTCTGTGGGGACGGGGCCTGGGAGAACATAGCGCTTGCTCTGTTCTCCGCACTTCCCCAGCTACCCACAAGCAAGTTGGGCCCTTCTTTGCTGGCTCCAGGGTGAGTGGGCAGGCCTGCACAGTTCCAAGTCCCTGTGGGTCTCTCCAACGAACTCTCCTGAGGGGCTGGGAGTTCTTCTTGCTACTGCCTTAGCCCCAACAAGTGTATTCAATTGTTGGTCTGAGGCTTTATTTCCCTGTGTTGGTGGGCTGCTCGGTCTGTTCCATTCCCCAGCTCTTCCTCCTGGTTTATCTGCGTGCCAATGAGGGACTGCACGGTCCACCAGTCTTAGCCCTGGTTTCACTGAGTGTGCCCGCTTCATTTTGGCCAGGCACGCCTGCCATGGACCTCTCCGGGCAGCTGGAGCATTGCCACTACCGCTCCACAAACTGCATCTCACCTAGCGCTCTCCATCGGCTCTGCCCTGCTTACTGGTCTGGATGAACGTGTCTTCTTTAACTCCTTGGTTGTCAGACTTCCACTCAGTTCAGTTTTCTGTCAGATCTGGCTGTTTGTGTTTTTTAAATTGTTGTTTTTTCTCTTTTGGTTGTGCGAGGAGGCACAGTGTGTCTACCTACGCCTCCATCTTGGCCAGAAGTCCTCAGCCTTTCTTATTTATCAATCTTCTAGTAATTTTTCATGCGCAAGATTCATATGCAGCAAATGTGGAAGTCAGCCAAGCCGATATTGACACCTTCCCTGTTCTCACTCCTCTCTCTCCTGCAAAAATCCTTCTTATCTCTATTGGGAATTTAAATTATGCTTCCATCCCATTGTGGGCTTATAATCTTGTCTGGAAAGCAACTAATTTTGCTTCCTACCCATCTTCAATTTTAAGACATTGTCCGTTCATAGATTTTATCATTTTAATAGGGACCTCTTTAAAAAACAAATGCTTCAAAGGCCAAGAGATTGAGCCTCTATTGGTGGAATGTCATAGAAAAGTGTGCATGTAGTTTGGGAGCTTCCTTTTATCTCAGCACCTCTACACTCAGAAGCAGTCTCATACTCGAGCAGTTTTCAATGGGGAAAAATGCACTTGTAATGATGGTACAATCGGTTCCCAGGGGGTTTAACATTTTCTCTTGAACCAGAAATCTATTTCAAATCAGGGACTTCACCTATCTCCTGATTCAATGAAAGGGCTAACTAAGGTTTTAGAAAGATGCAAAAGTGTTTGAGCTCATTTTTTAAGATTTAATTGTTCAAGGACTTCAATGAAAATATGAGCAATCATTTAAAAAGAGAATAAGACTGTTGGTAAAATAAAGGGGCAGGGCTTGCAAGGACTATTCAATTGCTTAGGTATTAGGTAAGCTTAGCCACATGAATACTAGCGACCTAAAATTACCTGAATATCAGACTTGGAAGAGACTTGAGATGTTCTCCAGTTTATATAATGGGAGGAAATGTAGAATAATGGGGAGGGCACATGCTTTGGAGTCAGAAGGACCTGGGCTGAATCCCGCTCTTAGTGGGTGACCTTGAGAAAATGAAGATCTTTTTTGGAACTTAGTTTCCACTTTTGCAAAATGAGGATGATAATACCTTATAATGAGAGCTGTTGTGAGGTATGGAGATCATGCATATCTGAAGTACCGGGAATAGTGCCTGGCCCATTGTAGGTGTTCAACAAATGATAACTACTGCTATTATTTTCATCATCATCTTGTTACAGATGAGGAAGCTGAAAAGCAGAGGTGAAATCACTTTAGGTAATTTATCATTTTGTTTAAGAACAAGGCCTATCCCTGGCTGGGTGGCTCAGTTGGTTGGATCATTGTCCTGTAGACCAGAAAAAGGTTGTGGTTTGATTCCCGGTTGGAATCATATAGGAGAGGCAACTAATCGATATTTCTCTCTCTCTCTCTGTCTCTGTTTCTCTATCTCTCTGTCTCTCTCTTCCCCTTCCTCTATCTTTAAAATCAATAAACATATCCTTGGGTGAGGATTAAAACAAAGAAAAAGAGAAAAGAATAGGGACTAGAACCTAGGTCTTCCAAGTCTCTGATTCCTTGGCCTACCCACAGCACATACACTGCTCCATCAACTGTCACCTATGGTATATGTCCCTTTATAACAAAATGCCAGTGGGGTAAGAATTAAAATTCAATCTAGCATTCTGAATGCATGGGTTAAATGTTCTTTTACTTTGTACTTTACAAAAGTTTTGCTCAGGAAAAGTTTGCCAGACTAATAGGAGTCTCCTGGAAGTCATATTCCAGAAAGAGAATGCTAAATGCTGAATGGCTATGGGGCTTGTTTTAAAGAAAGAGCTATTAGTATTTTTATAAAGTGACACAATCACAATTTTAAGTTGAATAATTCAGAGTTCTTTGATTCTAAGTATCTTTGATATCTCCTGTCTACAAGTATCCACTGCATTTTCGAGCAAAGCTAATTGAGGTCTTCAGAGGTCAGGGACTTGCCCTGTGTCACAAGCTTGTAAGCGGCAGAATCATAATTAGAAACAAGGTCTCCTGACTCAGTTCAGAGAAATTTCTATCTCATATTAATTCCCCAGATTAACAAACCCTTTATTTTATCTTGGTATTGTACATTCTATGTATTTGGACAACTATATAATGTCATCTATTTATCATCATAATGTCATACAGAGTATTTATATGGCCCTAAGAAGTCTATGCTCTGCCTATTCACCCCTGAGCCTCTCTATGGCAACCATTGATCTTTTAATTGTCTCCACAGTTTGGCCTTTTCCAGAATGTCATATAGTTGGCATCATACAGTATGTAGCCTTTTCAGATTGGCTTCTTTCACTTAGTAATATGCATTTATGATTCCTCCATGTATTTTCCTGGATTGACAGCTCATTTACTTTTAGCTATGAATACTACTCCATTGTCTGGATGTATAACAGTTTATTTATCCATTTACCTACTGAAGGACATTTTGGTTTCCAAATTTTGGAAATGATGAATAATATGCTATAAACACCCACGTGCAGGATTTTGTGTGGACATAAATTTTCAGCTCCTTTGAGTAAATACCAAGGAACATGAATGCTGGATCATATGGTGAGACTATATATAGTTTTGTAGGAAACCACCAAACTGTCTTCCCAAAGTGGCTGTAACGTTTTGCACTCCTACCATCAATGGATGAGAGTTTGTGTTGCTCTACATACTTGTCAGCATTTACTGCTGCCACCGTTCTGGATTTTGGACATTCTAATAGGTGACCCTTTTATTATTTCTTTTGTGCCTTTTCTGATGTTAAATTTTTGAATAATAACTGAATAGTCCCTTAGAACTATCTTAGTCCTCTGTTGCCACAATATCTTTATTGCTAGGAAGTGGCACCATTAACTTGATTTTTTCAAACTGATTCTGGAGGTTATTTCATACAGCTGACTGGTCACCCAGATTCCTTCCTCTGTATTTCACTCTGGCTCACCTGAGGACTTAAGTTCCTATTTTGGTCTCCCTGTTCTGCCTCTTGGTCTAGCTGTGGACATATTTCAGCCCACAAGAAAGTTTAGCCTTGACCTAACTCATGAGATCCTGAAATTAGCCCTATTTAGTAGAATATTAAAACTCACCCAGGGCCCTTTCCTCTTCTGGCTGGTTTTCTTTTATGTTCAGTTCCTGACTGACCCTAGGCTTATTCTGTAGGACCTGGATCCTCTGCTTCCTGCTTATAGTATTGGAAACTTACCGGTGATTTCTAGAACTTCTTCTTGTTATGGTAACTAATCCTGTTATACTCCTGATAAGAGTTCTTAGAAATTGTCAGAACAACTTTATGTAATCCCATGGCCAGATTGACAATTGTAGAACTATGCTAACGTTCACAATAGAAAATATATATTTCCTTGTAACAATCAAAGGCTTACTATAACCAAAAGATTGATTGGGAGAGGTGCTTCCACCCATACAGCTTGTAGAATATTTCAGAAAATATTTACAAATGATTTCATTATTGTTTGGTGGCAGCCCAATAAAAAATACCACTAATAGTACTTGTCTAAACTGAGCAAGCTCCAACAATATTTAATAATCTGATTATTAGAAGTAGTAAAACTTTGACTTAAATTATATATCATTACCATGACAAAAAGGGGCATGTTGCACCTTTTGCCTTGGTATCTTCTTCCTAGCATCTGGGAGTAAGGGCTAACTAGGAGGTGCTCTGTGTCTGGCCACTGCTCTCCTGTGTGACCTTGGATTGAAGAGGTTCAGATGAGAGAGGATAGAGGTAAAGAAGGATCTCCTGGAACTTTTTGGTCATATCTATATGCAAATAATTAAATATGCGAATTATTTCTCTGAAACTCATTTACACTCCCAAGAGTGTAAACAGTTTCCTCTCCCACCACTGTACTTTCTGCTTCCCAATTCTTATTTGTAAAAGGAGGAGAGCTATGGTATCACGTGTAGTACTAGAGAATAGAAATGAAACAAACAACAAAAAGACTCTCATCAAGGCAAAAAACAAACAACAATTCTGGACAACCATGTTGTGAATCACTGCTGGATGTAACTTGGGAAGCCTGAAAGAAACAAACCCTGACAGGAACTCCTGAGGAACAAAAGTTCACACTGAGCTATACTCACAGAGTCATAACCCTTCAGGCATATATAACACTATGCATACTGCTTTCTCTAGATTCCATATTTATGGTTTCAGAGGACATGTGTTTCAGGTATGACAACAATGACTGCCAATACTTTCTGATTCAAAGGTGTACAGTTTTCTTCCCTCTGACATACACATGCACACATACAAATTTAGTATTCTTAGATCTTATTATCTTAAAGTTCCTATTCCCTTGCATCTGTTCCTTTTAGTTTGAGATGAACCCTTCAGAGCTGGTGACAAGGATTATTCATTCATTTATCCATTCATTCACTCACCTACTGATTCAACAAATATTTGAGTGCTTATGGTTTGCCAGGTATTTTATTTGACATTGAGGTGATACAGAGATGTGTTAGGTGCTCAAAAGAAATATAAAGTATGAGAATATAGGAACCTAATGTGGGATAGGAGAGGGTAGCTCGGTTATGGAAGGCTTCTCTTGGACCTGCATAATAAATAAAACTTAGTCAGATGAATAGGGGTACAATGTGTTTCTACAGAAGAAAGACATGTGTGAAGGCTCTGAGTGTAAAGGAATGTAATTTTTGTCATGATTGGGAGTGAGAATGCGGTAATATTAGGTGGAGAAGTTGACTGGGGACCATATCATGCAAGGCCTTGTATAGACCAGAGTAAGTATTTGCTTTCACTGACTCATTCTCTCCAAAACTTCAGGCCTTGACTCCTTTATTCTCCAGGGTTTGAGGTTCTTTTACCCTAAATTATCTCCATAGAACCCACTTTTGATTAAATTAAGAAGAAGCTACCAGTATCCCAGGACCAAAGGTGGCTGTGCACATGGTGAACACAGGATTTGTCCATTTTGTTAAGGGGGAACTACTTAGAGCTGGTTCTTTTAGGACAGGCAAACCAAAGTATTGTGACCATGGGAAGTAAACTTACAGACTGTTACTTGCTGTCAAAAAATGGTATATGTAAATAATTTCTATGAGATGGGCCTCATTGTGCAAAAGAGGGAACATTAAAATTCCTGGATTGTTTCATTATAATAGTACCTTATTTTCTCTTGCACTCTCAGTACTGCTATGTTGCACATATTAACCACTTAATAAGTATTTGCTAAATGAACAAATGGCTGTTCATAATTTTATATTGGTAGAAACCTGTGAGGACAGCTATCATAAATCTACAAAATGTTAGAGAACCGAGCTGACTGGAGGATTGTTGATATGAATAGTACTGTTTTTCTTAAATAAAGCAGGGTGGGTTGGGATTCATCTGAGCACTCTAAACACCAGATTTCTTGGGCTCAGGGACTCCCCAAATGTGGCATCTCAGAGATTCCAGATTAAGGTACAGTATGTTATGTATGTAGATCAGCTATGTCCATAATGATATCACTGGAATACTTACAAAATAATTTGTGTGTATGTGGAGGAAGGGTATGTAAATTTTTGTGAAGTAAAATTTATTTAGGTGGTACTAAGAAAAGAATTTATCATCTTTTAGAACCATCAAAATCTTGCCTATAAATGACCCAAACAACTTTCACTTTTAAAAAAGGAAGAGGAAATTGGGGGTAAGAAAAGGGAAATACCAAGCAACGGTCTTTTCACTGGGCAGTAGAGTGTCCTAAAGCCTTTTTACTCAATATTTTGCTAGGTACTAAGTGCTAATCATGTAATAAAATCAAGTCATTCTGTCTGAGTCTTACTATCCCAGAAAACATTCATTTGTCAAGATACAGGTGAGTGACACCTTTAAGTGGAACCTAATCAACAAAACAAACAAGCAAGCAAAATATAAGCAAAGACATTGAAATTAAGAACAATTTGACAGTAACCAGAGGGGAGGTGGGAGGGGATAATGTGGCAAAGCGGGGGAGGGTTTTCAGGAACAACTATAAAGGACACAGGGACAAAACCAAGGGGCAGGAGTGGAATCAGGGGGAGGAGTGAGGATGGCTGGGGTAGGAGGAAGTGGAGGGGGGTAAATACAGGCAACTGTACTTGGGCAACAATAAAACTATTTAAAAAATAAAAAAAATAAGATACAGGTGAGTGATAAGTCTAAACTTATTTGGAAAGGATAGAGAAGTAAGAGCCCCAGCTTCTGAACTCAGCTTCAACTTACTGATAAAGAGATTACAGAAGTTGGGCTTGTTTTTTCAGAATCTTTGACCAAAGGATCTTCTAGGATATCTTGAAGTTACCAGATTTAATGGACAAATGCAGGATGATATCTTCAGGAAAGAAGAAATGCAGAATATTTGAGACAGGATTGACTTTGTATGGATGGAGTAGGGGCTTCTTTTGTGGTATGCTCTGAAGGTACCCCCAAAAGAATGCCTTACTAAAAGCTGGCAGCAAGAGCCTGATATTCCAGAAGGTAACCAAGTACCTGAAAGTCAATCACCAACTAACTGATTGTTTTATGAAGTTTTACTAGGCTTTGCTGCAGCCATCTTGTAGCCAGTATGGGGTGAGGGAGAGGCCTATGATTTTTGGGTCTATATATCCCTAAACAATACACAGAGCTATTTATATAGCGTTTATGAAAATACACACATGGACATACATATAATTTTTCTTTTAAAATAGAAAATAATTTTTAAAGTATAGCAATCATACCTATTGTAATAATATAAAACTGTCTTTTTTTTAAGATTTTATTTATTTCTTTTCAGAGAGAGGAGAAAGGAGGGAGAAAGAGCAATGTATGGTTGCCTCTAACATGGCCCTCACTGGGGACCTGGCCCGCAACCCAGGCATGTGCCCCGACTGGGAATCGAACCGGGACCCTTAAAACTGTCTTAATAAATATTCAAACCAATTAAAAACTGTGCAAAGGATTTCAATAGACATTTTTCCAAAGATGACACACAGTGGTCAACATCACTAATCAGGGAATTGCAATGAAATATCACCTCATCCTTAGATGGCTGTTAGCTAATAGTAACTTTGTTGAAGAGTGTACATAATTATAAGAGACCACCATAGTAATTTTGTCGAATGTTTATACAAAGATTTAAACAAAATTGTATTTGTATCCCCTATGTTCTCAGTTGTATCTCAAAATCCATTTTCTAGATTAAACCATACAAAATTACTGATTAACTGTTTTTGAGATAATAGTTTGAGCTCTTATTCTTCTCTTGCTGCTGGTCTACCATAGGTTTGTATAATGAACAGATCAATGGATGAGGAATCAGGAGAACTTACAGTAGTCTGATATCTGGCAATATTAATCTGAGTGACTTTAGGCCAGCTAATTAACTTCTCTGAAAATGGGTGGCATGGTTTTGTCCCTATCATATATCCGTTAATTCTTTCAACTCTTACTCAGTGAATACCTTCTAACTGTCAGGCACTATGCTAGGCACTGGGGGTGTGGTAAATAAGAGGTATGGCTTCTGCCTTCCTAAATCTTAGTCTTATAGTTGATTATTGAGGCATTTGCACTATTCTCTTCAACAAGCATTACAAATAACTCTGACATTTTCACTTATTTAGGCTAAAGTCTTTTCAGTAAAGTAAGTCAAGTTAACTAAGGTGAACACATTGGTGGAACATTGACATTGACATCAGCCAGTGGAAAGGACCAAGTATGATCCATAGCCACTTTGCCTACAAGCAGAAGATGTTTTGCCATCTTCAGCTTCATTATAGCTTGCACTATTGGGTTGGCCAAAAAGTCTGTTTAGATTTTTCCATAAAATAAAAAACACATTTTTCATTTTCACCAATATCATTATTGATTTGGGTATTTTGAGCATGTTGGCTATCTCTCACTATTGACTTCTAGTGGATAGAGGTCAGGGGTGCTGCTAAACATCTTGAAATGCATAAGACAGCCCCATGGCAATGAATTATTTGGTCAAAATGTCAATAGTACCAAGAAACTTCACAAACCACTTTTGACATGTTTGATGAGTCACAGCACCTTCCCCATAAACTGCACAAATATTTTTTGTGTGTTTCAGTTGCATTTTTACCTTTCTTGAAATAATAAAGCATAATCTGAAAATGTTACATATCTTCTTCCATCTTCAATATTAAAATGGCTTCACAAAAATTCACCAATTCTGATAAGTTATTTTTTAAATGCACACTGATATGACAGCTGTCACAATACAATAAAAAAATTGTTTCAGAGCCCGGCTGGTGTGGCTCAGTGGATTGAGCGCGGGCTGGGAACCAGAGAGTCCCGGTTTGATTCCCAGTCGGGGCACATGTCTGGGTTGCGGGCCAGGTCCCCGGTGAGGGCCATGTGAGAGGCAACCATACATTGCTCTTTCTCTCTCCTTTCTCCTCTCTCTGAAAATAAATAAATAAATAAAATCTTTAAAAAAAAGTATTTAAAAAAATTGGTTCAAATGAAGTTAAAGACAACTAAGCACTATTAGAGCCATCATACGGAAAAAACCAAAAGACTTTTTTGGCCAACCCAATACCTTTGTAACAATCACATATGGATCTTGGCTTGGTAATAGGCCTTCCTTTAAAATATCCATCCTCATGCAAAGTACCTGGGAGTTTCTTTTGTTTTTCTTGTTCTTTTTAACTATATTTTATTGATTATGCTGTTACAGTTGCCCCATTTCCCCCCTTCACTCCCCCCTCCCCCTCACCCCCCTTTCCCCTCCCTTTAGTTTTGTCCATAGGTCCTACACATAAGTCCTTCTGCTCCTGTACTTCCTATACTGTTCTAACTTCCCCTTGTCTGCTGTCTACCTCCCATTTATGCTACTTGTTCTGTGCCCCATTCCCACCCTCTCCCC
>PVJI01027641.1:0-17408 GCA_004026765.1 Micronycteris hirsuta
GCATGTATGAGAATTTTACTCCTCTTTAAGTCTGAATTAATATTCTGTTGTATTTTGTATATTGTATATAGCACATTTTGTTTATCCATATATGTCGATGGACACTTGATTTGTTTTCAGCCTTTGGCTGTTCTGAATAATGCTGCTTTGAACACAAGTGTGTAGATATCTATTTAAGTTCCCCCTTCCCGCCCTCCCCCTCCTCTCCCCTCCCATAAGTGGAATTGTTGGATCATGTAGCAGTTCTGTGTTTAATTTTTTGAGGAATTTCCATATCATTTCCCACAAACAGCTACACCACTTCACAGTCCTACCAGCAGTGTATTAATACAAGGGCTCCAGTTTCTCTACATCTTTGACACGCTTATTTTCTGGGGTTTTTTTAAATAGCCATTCTTATCGACGTGAAGTGGTCTCTCTTGTGGCTTTGATTTGCATTTCCCTAATGATTAGTGGTGTTGAGCATCTTTTCATAATACTTATTGGCCATTTGTATATTGTCTTTGGAGAAATATCTATTTAATTCCTTTGCTTGTTGTTGAATTTTAGGGGTTCTCTGTGTATTCTGGATATCAATCCTTATCAAATACATGATTTGCAAATATTTTCTCCCATTCTGTGGGTCGCCTTTTTACTGTTGATAATGTCCTTTGATGCACAGAAGTTTTAAGTTTTGGTGAAATTCAATTTATCTACCTTTTCTTTTATTGCCTGTACTTTTGGTATCATATCCAAGAAATCATCGCCAAATCTGATGTCATAAAGCTTTTCATGCATATTTTTCTTAGAGTTTTCATTGTTTTAGCTTACATTTATTTCTTTGATTCACTATAAATTAATTTTTGTAGATGGTGTAACTTTATATTCTTTTGCATGTGGGTATCCAGTTTTCCCAGCACTATTTGTTGAAAAGATTGTTCATTCCCTGTTGACTGGTCTTGACACCCTTGTTGAAAATCATTGAACATATGCGTGGGTTTATTTCTGGGCTCCCTATTCTATTCTTTATGCCTTTATGCCAGTTACACACTGTTTTACTTACTGCAGCTTTCTAGTAAGTTTTGAAATCAGGAAGTGTTGTACCCCCAATTTTGTTCCTTTTTTAAGATTGTTTTGTCTATTTGTAGTCACTTTGTGATTCCACATAAATTTTAATTTTAGGATGGGTTTTTCTACTTCCACAAAAATGTCTCTGGGGGCCTTGGCTGGGTTGCTCAGTTGGTTAGAGCATCATCCTGATACATCAGGGTTGCAGGTTCTATCCCTGGTCAAGGCATATAGTATAATCAACCAATGAATGCGCAAATAAGAGGAACAACAAGTCAGTGTCTCTCTCTCTCCCTCCACCCTCTTCCTCTCTCTCTCTAAAAGTAAACATTAAAAATATATTTAAAAATGTCATTGGGATTTAATAGAGATTATATTGAGTCTATAGATTTCTTTGGGTAGTATTGGCATTTTAACAGTATTAAGTCTTCTAATTCATGAACACAGGATGGTTTTTCATTTCTTTATGTCTCCTTTAGTTGCTTTCAGCAGTGTTTTGTAGTTTTCAGTCCCTTCTTGGCTAAGTTTATTCCTAAGTGTTTTATTCTTTTTATGATATTGTAAATGGAATTGTTTTAATTTTCTTTTTGGATTGTTCATTGTTAGTGTATAGAAATGCAACTGATTTTTTTGAATGGATTTTATATCCTTACAACTTTGTTAAATTCATTTGTCCGAAGTTTTAAAAGTTACATATTTTATTGATATGCTATTACAGTTGTCCCATTTTTGTCTCCTCTTTATTCTCCTCTGCCCTGTACCCCATGCTGAACAACATTTCCCCCCCGCCGCCACCCTTAGTTCATGTCCGTGGATCATCCAGTTAAGTTCTTTGGCTTTTCCATTTCCCATACTATTCTTAACCTTTCCCAAAATGGCAGGTCTATTTTGTACCTACCATTTATGCTTCTTATTCCTTGTACTTTTTCCCCCATTCTCCCTACTCCCCCTCCCCACTGATAATCCTCCATGTGATCTCCATTTCTGTGAATCTGTTTCTGTTCTAGTTGTTTGCTTAGTTCATTTTTGTTTTTGTTTTCAGGTTTGGTTGTTGATAGTTGTGAGTTTGTTATCATTTTACAGTTCATATTTTTGATCTTCTTCTTCTTAGATAAGCCCCTTTAACATTTCATATAGTAAGGGCTTGGTCATGATGAACTCCTTTAACTTGACCTTATCTGGGAAGCACTTTACCTGCCCTTCCATTCTAAATGATAGCTTTGCTGGATAGAGTAATCTTGGGTGTAGGTCCTTGCCTTTCATGACTTCTTTCCAGCCCCTTCTTGCCTGCAAGGTTTCTTTTGAGAAATAACTTATGGGAACTCCTTTGTAGGTAATTGTCTCCTTTTATCTTGCTGCTTTTAAGATCCTCTCCTTATCTTTGATCTTGGGTAATGTAATTATGATGTGCCTTGGTGTGTTCCTCTTTGGGCCCAACTTCTTTGGGACTCTCTGAGCTTCCTGGACTTCCTAGAAGTCTATTTCTTTTGCCATATCAGGGAAGTTCTTCATTATTTTTTTCAAATAAGTTTTCAATTTCTTGCTCTTTATTTTCTCCTTCTGGCAACCCTATGATTTAGATGTTGGAATGTTTAAAGCTGTCCCAGAGGATCCTAATCCTTTCTTCATTTTTTTGAATTGTTGTTTCTTCATTCTGTTTTGGTTGAATGTTTATTTCTTCCTTCTGCTCCAATCTGTTGATTTGAGTCCTGGTTTCCTTTCCATCGCTGTTGATTCCCTGTACATTTTCCTTTATTTTACTTTGCATAGCCTTCTGTTCTTCCTCCATTTTAAGACCATATTCAACCAATTCTGTGAGCATCCTGATTACCAGTGTTTTGAACTCTGCATCTATAGGTTGGCTATCTCTTCGTCGCTTTGTTGTATTTTTGGAGCTTTGATCTGTTATTTCATTTGGGATATATATATATATATATATATATATATATATAGTCTCAGCGCACCTGTTATGTAATAAGGGATGGAGTCTTAGGTGTTCACCAGGGCAGGGCAACCCATATGTTGTGGCACTGTATATGGGGGAGGGGTCCAAGAGGGAACAATGCCGCTTGCTTGGCCCCAGGGCTGGCTTTCAGTCACTTCCCCTGCTACCCACAAGCAAATTGGGCCCTTCTGGTGCTGCTTCCTGGGTGGGTGGGTGGGTGGGTGGGTTTGTATATGTTCTAGGACTCTTTGGGTCTCTCCAGCAAACTCTCCTGTGATGCTGGGAGTTTCTCCTGCTGCTGCAACCCCCACAGGTTTTACAGTCAGAGGTTTTGAGGCTTTATTTCCCCCTCGCTGGAACCCTGGGTTGCGCCATCTGTCCTGTTCCCCATTTTTCCTCCTGGTTTATCTGCACATAAATGTGGGTCTTCCCATTTGTCAGCTGCCATCTTGCCCAGTCTGGCGGCGAGTCCTCTCCACCCTGGCTGCCCGTCTCTGCCCCTCTTACTGGTCTGGATGAATGTTTCTTTAACTCCTTGGTTGTCAGACTTCCATACAGTTCGATTTTCTGGCAGTTCTGGTTATTTTTTGTTTTAAATTTGTTGTTGTCCTTCTTTTCATTGTGCAAGGAAGCAAAGTGCCTCCATCTTGGCCAGAGGTGATTTTTTAATATTGTGTAACAGATTACAGAGATTTAGCACCTTAAAACAACACACATTTATTATCCTTGAGTTTCTTCTGTGGGTCAGGATTCTGAGCATGACTAAGTTCGGTCCTCTGCTTAGATTTTCACAAGGCTGCAGTCAGGTAGTTGGCTGGGCCGAATTCTCACTTGGAGATATAGTTGATAAAAATCTGCTTCCAAGCTCACTTAGGTTTTTGGCAGAATGAATTTCTTTGTGGTTTTAGGACTCTTCAAGTTTGTAAAGTCTGCTTTCAGCTCTTAGGGGCAACCCGAGGTTCCTTGGCCATAGTGTGTCCATATAGGACTTTTGTCAAGCAGCAAGGACAGTCTAGAGCAAGTCTGCTAGCTGGGCAGTCTTACGTAATGCAACATAATCCTGGGGATGACATCTCATAACTGTGTTGTATTCTAGTGGTTGGAAGCTAGTCACAAGTCCTGCCCACATTCCTGGGGAGGTGTTTACACAGAGGTGTGAACAGCAGGAGGGGGGATAATGGAGGGGAGCCACTTTAGAGTCTGTCTGCCATAGCTGGTTACAAAATAGCACATATTTTTAGACTATACTTTCAGGGATCATTTCTATAGTTCGTTACAAAGTAGCACATATTTTACAAACCTATTTTTGTTTATAAAACACATATGCACAATTAAGAGTATTTCCAGGTGGTGGAAATTAGTGTTTTTTTATCATTACTTTTTATTTCTTCATTATTTCCTCCCACTTCCCCTCCCAGCAGCATGCCAGTTTTACAATTTTAAATCACTTTTTGGTTTTTATTATAACTAAGTAAATGTTGTGTGCTACTCAGCCAAGTTTTGTATCATGATTGTTTCTTGGTTAACTTTCAGTTTTTTCAGGGGGTGAAGAGATGCTTCTTTTTGCTTCGTTTTCTTTCTTTTTAAAAAGGTTTTATTTATTTATTTTTAGAGAGAGGGGAAGGGAGGGAGAAAGAGAGGGAGAGAAACATCATTGTATGGTTACCTTTTGTGCACCCGCTACTGGGGACCTGGCTTGCAACCAAGGTATGTGCCCTGACTGGGAATCGAACTGGTGACCCTTGGCTTTGTAGTCCAGCACTCAATCTACTGAGCCACACCAGCCAACGCCTTAGTTTTCTAGTTACCATATTTTTCCCAAGTCCTCTAACAGATTTTTCAAGTGTCTATTCTATCTATCTGATTTATTTTGAAGAAAATAATTAGTTTATTTATAAAGAGATATAAATAATATAGAGAGATATAAAAACAAAATATAGGTCTGGAGGAATAATTAGATGAGTATCCGTGGTCTCACTACTTGGATCAAGAAATTGAATAATTACATTTGTGCAAGAGTTTCCCTGTTTGTATTCTTTCCCAGTATCCCTTCCCCTCCAGGTAATCCCAATCCCATTTTACATGTTAATAACTCTTTTGGGACCGCCCCCCCCATCCTTGCAGTCTGTTTCACCTTCCATATATGTATTTCTAATCCATATGTTCTTTAATTTTGAAAAACTGACAATAGCTCTACTACTTTTTTGTGCCTATCAGTGAGGACAGGCAAACCTACTTGAACAAACAACCCCACCTTTCGGTGGTTTAACGCAAAGTTTATTTATCACTCATATCTCTGTCCTGCTGTGAGTTGGAAATAGTGGCAAAGGAATAGCTTGTTCCACAAAGTCGTCCAGGGACTCAGGCCCCTTTCATTCAGTGACTCTGCTGTCCCCTGGTCCCTCAGAGACCTTCACTGAGCTCTCCACGTTTGGCTGGCAGATTTGAGGGCAAACAGAGGGAGTGTGTGCAGATTGCAAGGAAAGTTTGATGGGCCAGTGTGGGCATGGCATAATTGTGCTCACATTCCATTGGCTAGAAGTCAGTTGTATAACTGCACGTAATGGTTATGAAGTCAGTAAAATGTAGCATAGCTGTAGGCAGAAAAGGGAAACGGCTTAGTGAACAACAAGCCAATATCTGCCGTAGTATGCATTCCTAAGCAATATATTGTTTCTTTCGGAAAAGCTGAATAGCAAGTGTAAACCTAGCTATGAAAGGAGAGGTACAGGTTCCCAGGAGAAGATAAGATGAACAGAGTCTTCCTTGAACCCTTTCTGGTAAGTCATTGGGAAAGTTTGTTCGCCCGGGAAACGGTAAGACTCCCCACAGTCGGGGCATCTGGCAGAGCCCAAGTCTTTTCAAAGCACTGAGCGTCTCAAGTGTGGTTGGCGGGACGGGCTGCTCTGCATGCGGGGTGGGGCCCGAGCAGGGGTGCAGTTGTCTGTATGGAAAAGAACACAATGATTAGTAAATAGTAATGCAAGAATAAACCGTTTTGTGTACTCAACAACTGTACACCTACTTTTGTATTTTTTTGCTTCTAAGTTCATCATAGCTGTCAGGAAGAGCTAGAAGCAAACACTTTTGTGGTGTGACGTAAATCCTCATCCAGGCTAGGCAGTGGGGAGAGGGGATAGCAGGAACTTCATCCACATGGGGTTAAGACAAACTCATAAAAACTGGGACAAGACTCACCTCATATTAAAAGGAAGTCTCAAAGGCCGTGGAGATTTTGGTGATGACAATCCCTCCACTATGTCTTTTGAATCACGTTGTTTCAATCTGTAGCTTTCTTCCTCGGATATCTGTCATCCTGCTGGAGATCAACTCAGTTGCTCCTCTTCTCTCTTGGGTTTATTTCCTGTTTGCTAAGTTTCCTCTCTTTTGATTTCCTCTTTTATTTGATGAAGTATATCTTCTAGTAGGTGATTGACAAATTTCAATCAAAAGGTGTAAAAGAGGTGAGCTTTTGAGAGCATGCATGTCTGAAAATGTCTTCAATTATAAAGTGTGAGAATAGAGTGGTTTGATTGGGCATAGACTGTATAGGTTGTCTATAATTTTTCTTCAGAAATTTGAAGGAATCACTCTAGTCCTTTTGTTTCATAATTACTTTTGGAAGTCTGAAGCCATTCTAATTGTTACTTCTTTATACCTGACCTGATTTTCCCATCCTTGGCAGCTTGTAAAGTCATTCTCGTCCCCACTGTTTGAAATTCACCATGATAATTCACTATGAAATACCTTGGTGTGGACTTAGGACTTGTGTTGAGCATTCTCTGGGCCCTTTGAATCTGGCAACTCAGGTCCTTAACTTCTGGAAAGTTATTTTATGAATGATATCTTCTGTTTCTGTATGTATGTGTATGTTGGGGGGTGGTATGGTGTGGTGGATGTGCAGGCATGGGAATGGGGAGAGTCTTTTTCTCTTAATTTTGATAAAAAAGAGCCACCAAGTGTTGGTATTAGGACTTTCATTAGCAGAAGCAAATACATCTCAAGAGGAACTCATTGCGTGTGTCTGGGTTGGAGTGGCAGTTGGATTTGCTACTCTCACAGCTATGCTGTTAGGTCTACTCTTCGCAGTCATTCCCCATGAACATTGTACTTACGTTGCATTGTGTCTTATGGGCCTGGCTGGTATCTTGTCTACCGTTCAGGACATTTCTTTGCCTCTTCTATTTAAGTCAGGTTTAAGCTACACAAAGCTGATCAACAAACGTGACTCAAAAGAGGGAAAATGTGGGCGTCTTCCTTTCTCATATAAAAGTATCTCATGTCACTATTATTTTTTCCAGTGAGTGAGTTACATGGTACAAGGAATCATAGAAGTCTTCAGGAAAACGTGAAAATGTCAAAGAATTTTGCTCTGATAATAAAAAATTATAGATTTTAAAATTGATGTTTTTTCTCCAGAACTTTGGGGACATTAGTGGTTGCTTCTTTGTTCTAATTGGAACTGTTGATTTGAGTCAGATTTTTGAATTTAATTTTATTATTTATTTTTTTTATTCATTCCAGTCCAACCAGCTTTTAAGTGTTTGTATATATTTTATAGAAATATGTGACCTAGGACAAGTTAAATAACCACTTGTTCACCACTGTATTAGTTAGGGTGATGCTAATAGTTGTGACCACTGAATTTAAAATCTCAAGTTTTATTTTTTTATTTAATTCTTTTTATTGAATTTATTGGGGTGACACTGGTTAACAAAATTACACAGGTTTCAGGTACACAGTTCTGCAACATCATCTAGAGGAGGGGATGGGAGGAGGTGGAAATTTTTAATTTTAAAGGTTAATCCAATAGTACTCATTCTATTTAAAATTAGCAGTGTGTTTTTATATTTACTTAGAATTTCATTATATTCTCCAAGAGTGATAGTTTATGTTAAGTCTGGTAGAAAATTATGGTTTTACCAGAGATGACCAACGTAATTTTTTTTTAATCCTCACCTGAGGATATGTTTTTATTATTTTTAGAGAGGGAGAAAGGGGGAAGAGAGAGAGAGAGAAACATTGATTGGTTGCTTCCTTGCTTCCTGTACGCACCCTGATGGGGTATCGAAACCCCGACCTAGGTGTGTGCCCTGACCAGGAATTGAATCCGTGACCTCTTTTGTGTATGGGATGGCACTGTAACCAACAGAGCCACCCAGCCAAGGTGACCGACATAAATTTCTATGGTCCTACTTTGTTTACTGAAAACCACAAAACATTGTGGAACAAAATTAAGAAAGGTATTTTTTACTTCAGTTCCCAGTTCCTGTGCCTCTCGTTTACTTAGTTGTCTACCATTCTCAACCAGTTACTTGTTTATTTATTTTCGGCCAACACTTTATATAAAAACTTTCAAACATATAGAAAAGTTAAAAGAGTTCTATGAATATGCATATGCCCACTATCTGGATTCTACTATTACTATGTTTTTATTATACTTTATCACCTAGCTATCCCCTATATTCAATCCTCTTTCTATTATTTCATTTGGGGGGTGCATCTGAAAATAAGCCGCAGGTAACAAACAGTACACTTCAACCCTCAGTATTTCAGTAGGTGCATCATTGACCCGAGTTCAGCGTTTGTGGAGAGGTCTTTTCCTTTTGAAGTAAAAATTACGCAGAAAGGTATGCATAGATGTTAAGTGTGCCATTCAATGACCACTCTTCTGTTTTCTTCTGAGTCAAGTGACAAACACGCATGATAAAGCCATCCTCCCAGCCTAATTTTTTCAAACCTGTGAATTCATTTAGACTTTCAAAAACATACTTTGAATACCACAATATACCTTAAATGTTTTTTATTTTTTATTTTATTATGTGAATATGCTGTATAGTATAATGATTATACTATAGGCATTTTTTTTTCCAGATTGTTCCATACTTCAGCAAAACTTCGTAGCATGGCAAATGATATCATTTAATGCATGCTGGAAGAAATAACTTGGGGATATTTTTGTTTAGTTGAAAGTATGAAATTGTAAAGAAAGGCAAGGGTTGCCCTTTTGTCAGCTTCGTAAGCTGAATATGTAGAAGAGGTAGTGAATTCAAGCTTATGGAGTGCTTTGCAGGTTTATGACGTGGTTGAGTTTGTGGCAACCCCTCGGAGCCTCACGTTAACCACGTGGGACCGCTGGCAGTGGTCCTGCTCTGCAGGGGAAGCGGCCCGGGCTGTGGGCAGCTGCTGGTGCAGGCAGATGGGCTCAGATCCTCTCACTGGAAACCCCGTCCCCTGGGAACAGGTAGTCGCACGAAGTCTTGAGTTCAGGTGCCATTCCAGATACTGCGAATTGCTTATGAATAACTACCAAGTGTCTTACTGTGCAGACCAGCGTTATCTGGAATGACGCCTCTGATGCAAAGACTTACCATGCCAATGTTTTGAGTTCTCTGTGATGAAATACTTAGTATCAGGGAACTGCAACTGTCAGTACCCAGACGCTACTCAGTGTGCCGTATTTAGAATGTGACATGCTGACGTTACATACGCATTCTGTTCTCACAAAAGGGAACAGTCTCATAATTGAAGTGCCACTTAATGTGGCAAAATGCCTGCTTTTCAGAAGTGTGTCATATGAGAAGCTCACTGGGGAAGAGAAAGCTTTATTGATGTATCTGACTCTTTTGGAAGGTTTATGTTCCACAGCATTCTGTAGGCACTTCTCTTCCTTTCCCTTGGTAGACCAGTACTTAATGACAAAACCGTCTGGAGAAGATCAGCTTGACCTTGCTTGTGTAAAGGGCTTGACCAACGCAGGCCGTGGTGATCTTGGCAGTGTAAAGGTTCAGCTCTTGGTTTGGCCAGTGCCACTGAGGAGAAGCTAGAAGAGAGTAACATGGCTCCTGAGGGCAAGTGTTCTTGAGGAAACCTCCTTGGGATAGAAACTTACCGAAAGTCCTCTTAGGATCAGAAACTGGAAATAATATATTTGAGTCTACATCCTTATTTTTGTCATTTTGTTGAAAAGCAGTTTCCCATTGGCTATACCAAGAATCTTATTTCTTCTAAGGTTTTCCCCTATTACTGTTCTGGAGTTATTAGAAGATCAGTTGCATAGGAGCTGGGAACCTTTTCGGACGTTTGCCTGCAGAGTCTAAATAACACAACTCTTTCAAAAGCACTGGTTTGTTCTTTGAAATAGGTGATGGTTGGTGTGCCTCTTGTGCAGCTGAGAAAGGTGACAGGACCTCGCCAATCAGTCAGGTACACGCCTAGGGTCCCTCTGTAGACAGGACAAGGAAGGCAGACAGGAAGCCGGCCTCTTTTCCTGCTCACCCTCTGCCTCTCTCCCTTTTTTTGTCAGCTCACTCTCCGCACTGCTTAGCCTGAGGCTTGTTGAAACAGTGTTTTGAGACATTTTTAAGAAAAGATAATTCTCTATGTAGATCAATGTGCAAGGAATATCCTGACAGGTCTAAGGTCTAAGGCAGTGTTAGCTGAGAAAGAAGTAAAATGGATTCTGGGGAAAGAGGAGAAAGAAATATATTCAAAAGTATACCTACTACCAGCAGTGGCTTCAGCTGTATAGTACGTTCTGCCTAATTTGGATGTGAAACACCTTGGGGCCAGTTTATTCTTTTAACCTTGGATTTGAATGTTTTTATTTTTTTAAATGCATGTATCTTTTCCCAGTGCTATTGAAATTTTAGAGAATCAAGAAGAAAAAAAATGCATCCATAATCTTGTCCTCCTAACGAAACTACTGTTGCATATACTTCCAGCCAAATCTTTCCTTTTTCTTCTGTAATTATTTTTATATGTCTAGAATTAGAAAATGCCTATGTTTTTGTCTCCTGCTTCTGCGAAATGTCTTTCATTGTGTCCTTGGAAAGCTGACTGAAGGACAGTTACTGAATGATACCACAGTATGTTAGCTTAATTGTCACCGTAATCTGAAAAGGAACTTTGTATTGCATGCTGCTTTTTTCCTCAGTAGGTGACTAATATTTGTACACTGTTACTATTAAGTAAGTGATGGATGATCCTTAAAATTATGCTGAGGATGAGATGGATGAGAGACTAATGAGAAAATTCCTTTATGCTTTTCAGAAATTATCCTGATTTGTAGCTTGGATTTTTCAGCTGCTGCTTTTAGACACTCATTTTGTTTGTTTGTTTGTTTCCATTTGAATGAGTCCATTTCATATATTCAGCTATATTTTCTATAGCAGAGTAAGACACTTATCAATCCTCATTCTGGTTGACAAACATAGTTCTGTGGGAAATAAGAAATGGTGCCAGAAAAGTGAGAATGGCTGGAATTTTCATCGGAGAAGAGTTTTTTGGAAGAGTGGATTGATTGGTGGAGTGGTTTTGTTTTATTTTGACTGAATCAAGTAAATTCCAATACATTAAAGTCACTTGTAGTTTTAATATATATATAATGTATTCTGTTAGGACAAACTTGAGAATTCATTTGTGACTCACAGTGTACTGAAGGTTCGCCAGTTTATTTTGTTAAAGTTAGGAAAAATTTTTTAAGTTAATGGGTATTTAGCTAAATGAGCTGTAATTCTCAGGAGGTCATGCAAATTGGGGTGCATCCTCTCACAAGAATTTTTAATTTCAAATATGTATCATGTATTAAAATGTTCGTTAGATGTTCTTTATCATCCTTGTTATTTAATACTGGAAGGTTAATTTTTCTTCTCTCGTAAAAATAGGTCTGTAATACTGACAGCGATGATGGTTCTGTAGACACAGTTGTGATCATTGGCCCGCGTCGGTTCTGTTTATCGCTGTGTTTGGTGGCCCCATAGTACCTGGCAGTAGCAGGCACTCAGGCAGTTGTTGCGTGGACAGTGCTGGTTACTGTTAATTGCAGTATAATAAACCTTCATTTGATCTTTTATGTGGTAATGGTTTAATTGGAATAGTTTCTTAAATTACACCAAATAGCCAAGTTACTTTTCTAACTTTAAGGCACCATATTAAAATGTTTTGAATGTGTTTTCTGAAAGGTTTAAGCTGAATGACTTTTCTGAAAAATTTATTTATTTATTTTGCTGTGGAACAGAAATAGATTTTAGAAATAACTAGTAATTTTAAATAAGTAAAGTCAATGTTGACTGCAATTTTCTCTTTTTTTTTAAGATTTTATTTACTTACTTTTAGAGAGAGAGGAAAGAAGGAGAAAGAGAGGGAGAGAAACATCGATATGCCAGAGAAACATCGACTGGTTGACTCTAACATGTACCCAGATGGGTACCTGGCCCACAACTCAGGCATGTGCCCTGACCAGGAATTGAACCATTGACCTTTCAGTTTGCAGGCCCACGCTCAGTCCACTGAGCCACACCAGCCAGGGCTTGACTGCAGTTCTCTCAGGCTAACACATTCTCATAGTTTGCCATGGGTGGTATAGTAAAAAGAGTTGGGAGACTCAGGGATTAGTACAAATTTAAATATTCTAAAAATTATTGGAATAATTTGAAAATGAGAAAAAGTAGTCGATTAAATTTATATGTAAATACATAAATATAATTTCTCTTTGTTAAAAGTGAATGTAATATATAAATGAACATTAAAACTGCACAAAGAGAAACATCCTAAATTATTGTTTCTTTTTATTTCAGGGCTGGAAAGAGACTGAAATCATTGTTCAGAGTTAAAAAAAGATCAAGAAGACAAGATGGGGACTCCTGGCTCTGGAAGAAAAAGAACACCCGTGAAAGACCGATTTTCTGCAGAAGACGAAGCTTTGAGTAACATTGCCAGAGAGGTGTGTGCAAAGCCCCTCTCACCACTGACGTGTACAGATGAGAATGTTGTGAAAATGGTCAGGTCAGAGATATGTAGACAGTCACTCACTGAGCTAGTTTCAGAAGGTTTACTGCAAATAACATGTATTTGGCTTCTAAAATACTGCGTTAGAAAAAAATACAGTTGCCGTCTTTTTACTTGGATATCTGTTCAACACATTTAAAATTAATTTTTCATTTTATTTTTGTGGATTACTTGAGTTCCAGGTACTTGTCCTAATATGTTGAAATTTAAGGTAGTTAGAATCACGAAGATATGATAGCTGTATTATAGATGCTCAATGGGTTACATACAGTTAGTATATTCCAGGAGGCACTGTGTAAATGTTGACAGAAACAACCCTTGTTTGGTATGTGCTTAGATTCAGTGTCTTAGCTGTTTTTTAAAATATTGCAGTGGAATTTGTCTGTTTAACTTTTAGCTAGTAACAGGGCTTCTGGAGCATTTTTGCTTTAGTTTGTTGACAACTCAGAAAAAGAAAAAAAAGGAAAGGGGTGTCACCTATTGAATCACCGGCAGCATTTCCTGTCGCACCTTGGAAATTGAAGGCAGCTGCTAGCTGTGATTTCTTCATGAGGTGCCAACTTTGTTTCAGGCTCTATCTGTACTTGCAGACATGACCGTAAGCTAATCTGATATAAGAATTGCTTAGAGTACTGTATTATTAAATCTTTTTTTTTTTTGGTGAGAATTATTCCCTCGTCACTTCCTCTTTGTTATTCTTAGTAAATAATTCATTTAGAACTAGCGCTGTTTCCTTTTGACATATTACACAGTCTTTTTTGCCCAGTTCATTGCTACATTTTTCCTTTTGTAAACTACTCAATTAGCTTTTGAGTTAGAAGTCACATTTTGTAGGATATTTGAGGCAAAGAAAAGCAATCTAAAAACCAATGACAAAACTTATATTACTTTAACAAAATTCAAACAGTGAGATATTTTTAGATAAAAAGGTAAAGGATATTTAAAAGTGAAATAAAATAGCTATTACTCTACAACAGTATTTAGTATTTGAATGGATGATGTATTTTGGAAGCCACATAGTTTTAGTTGAAAATCGAAAATACTCAAAATGTTTACTTCCAAAATTGGAGGGATATACCCAGATTTCTGTAAAGTGAGAGAATAGTGGTGCCTTCTAGGCTATTTTTGTACTGTCTTTAAGTATTTGAATTCTTTTTTTAGGGTATGCTGCTTCATTTTCAAAATTGAGTAGCATTCTAACACCCGGCACTTAAGTACTTACTGTGTGACAAACACTATTTTGAGTATTTAAAATGCGTTAATTAATTTAATCCTCACACAATCCTGAGGTTGGTTTTACTATTATCTTCATTTTACAGATGAAGAAACCATTGCACAGAAAAGTTAAGTAACTTCCTTAAGGTCACGTAGCTAGGAAATAGCAGAGCTTAGATTCAGACAAATGCACTCTGGCTCCAAAAACTGAGCATTTCACCACTCGCTCCGCTATACTGTTTCTGAATCGTCTCCGACTCCTTTACTAACACCTTGTTTTTCTGTAACTTTTCATGATTTTGAAAGAACTTTCATATCTTGGTTCTCATAGCCTTATGAGTTAGGTAGGATAGGTATTATTATTAGCCTTATTTACAGATGAGGAAACAGATGAAACTGAGAGATAAATGTCAAAAAGGTTGTTTCCTTATCTTGGCTATTGTAAATAATGCTGCAGTGAACATGGGGGTGTATATATCTTTTCAGGTTAGTGTTTTTGTTTTCATCAGAGAAATACTCAGAAATGAAATTGCTGAACCATAGGGGAGTTCCATTATGTTTTCTTTTCTTTCTTTCGGTCATTTGTTCATTTATTCTTCACTCAAGGATATGCTTTTATTGATTTTAGTGGGGGAGGGAGGGGGTGGGAAGGAACATGGATGTGAGAGAGAAACACCAGTCGGTTGCCTTTCGTATGCGCCCAGACCGGGGATCAAACCTGCAGTCTAGATGTGTGCCCTGACCGGGAAGCAAACCCGCCGCCTTTTGGTGTACCAGATGATGCTTCAACCAACTGAGCCACCTGGCCAGGGAGTTGTATTTTTAATTCTTTGAGGAGCCTGTATACTGTTTTCCATAGTGGCTGCACCAATTTTTATTTTCACCAGTTGCTCACAGTAGTTCTCTTTTCTCCACATCCTTGCCACCACCTGTTATTTCCTGTCCGCTTGATGATAGCCCTTCTAAAAGGTGTGAGGTGATAGCTCCTTATGGTTTTGATTCGCATTTTCCCGATGATTAGTGATGTTGAACACCTTTTCATGGATCTGTTGGCCATCAGTATGTCTTTGGAAAAATGTTTATTCAGATCCTTTGCCCAATTTTTAATTGGATTGTTTGTTTTCTGAATTGTGTGAGTTCTTTATATAGTTTATGTATTAACCTCTTGCCAGGTATACGTATATATGATTGGCAAATATTTTCTCCCATTCCATAGATTGCTTTTTCATTTTGTTGGTGCCTTCCTTTGCTGTGCAGGAGCTTTTTAGTTTGATGTAGGCTACCTTTTTGTTTTTGCTTTTGTTGCCTTTGCTGTTGGTGTCAAATCCAAAAAATCATCACCGAGTTCGATATCAAGGAGCTTACTGCTTTTATTTCCTTCTAGGAGTTATGTTTTTTCTTATTTAGCAACTACTCCATGCACAGTTATTACGTTATTACTGACTGTGTTCCCTGTGCTGTGCTGTACTTTACATCCCCATGACTATTTGTAACTTCCAATACGCACTTCTCAATCCCTTCCCCTTTTTCATCCAGTCCCACAATCCCCCTCCTTTCTGGCAGCCGTCAGTCTGTTCTCTGTGTCTGTGAGTCTGTTTCTGTCTTGTTTGTTGTTTACATTGTTCTTCAGATTCCACATAACAGGTGAAATTGTGTGGTATTTGTCTTTCACTGACTGACTGACTTCCCTTAGCATAATAACTTCTAGGCCCATCCATGTTGTCACAGATGGTAAGATTTTGTTCTTTTAATGGCTAAGCAATATCCCATTGTAAGTATCACCACAGCTCTTTTATCCACTCATCTATTGATGGACACTTGGGTTGCTTCCACGGTTTGGCTATTGTAAATAACACTGTAATGAACATGGGGGGCATGCATTCTTTCAATTTAGTGTTTTGGGTTCCTTCACATGTATATCCAGAAGTGGAATCGCTGGGTCATAAGGCAGTTCTGTTTTTGATTTTTCTGAGGAACCTCCACACTGTTTCCCACAGTGGCTGCACCAGTCTGCACTCCCACCAACAGTGCACGAGGGCTCCCCTTTCTGCACATCCTCACGACACTGTTGTTTTTTGATTTATTGATGATAGCCATTCTGACAGGTGTGAAGTGATATGTCATAGTGGTTTTAATTTGCATTTCTCTAGTGATTAGTGACTTTGAGTATCTTTGCATTTGTCTGTTGGCCATCTGTATGTCCTCTTTGGAGAGCACCCATTTAGAATAAACCTTTGCCCATTTTTTTAATTGGGTTGTTGGTTTGTTTGTTTTGGTACTGAGTTGTATGAGTTCTTTATAAATTTTGGTTATTAAACTGTTATCAGATGTATCATTGGTGAATATGTTTGCCCATTCTGTGGGTTGTCTTTTTATTTTGTCGATGGTTTCCTTTGCTGTGCAAAACTGTTTAGTCTGATGTAGTCCCATTTGTTTACTTTTTCTTTTGTTTCCCTCGCCTGAGAAGATATATCAGAAAAATATTACTAAGAGAAATATTTGAGATATTACTGCCTATGTTTCTTTTAGGATTTTTGTGGTATCAAGTCTTACATTTAAGTCTTTAATCCATTTGCATTTATTTTTGTACCTCGTGGAAGAAGGTGTCTAGTTTCTTTTTTTTTGCATGTGTCCAGTTTTCCAACACCGTTTATTTATTTTTTCTTTTTTTAAAATTTTTAATTATTTTATTGTTGTTCAATTACAGTTGTCTGCATTTACCCCCCGCCCCAGGCAAACCCACCTCCCTCCCTTGCTTCCACCCTCCCCCTTGGTTTTGTCCATGTGTCCTTTATAGCAGTTCCTAAATACCCTTGTCCCCATTCTCCCCTTCCCCTTCCCCCTCCCCTCTGGTTACTGCCTGAATGTTCTAAACTTCAATGTCTCTGGTTATATATTTTTTTCTCTGGTTGTATTTTACTTGCTTACCTCACAAGCATCTTGGCTGTGACTGCTCTGCATTCCCCGGTAGCTGATCTAGCTTCGGTGCCTTCGCTCCTGAGTCCTTATATAATAAAACCTTTTAACATTTCATATAGTAGAGGCTGCATGATGATGTACTCCTTGAACTTGACCTTATCTGAGAAGCACCTTATCTGCCCTTCCATTCTAAATGAAAGTTTTGCTGGATAGATTATTCTTGGTTGTAGGTTCTTGCTTTTCATGATTTAAATTATTTCTCTCCAGCCTCTTCTTGCTTGGAAGGTCTCCTTCGAGAAATCCGCTGACAGTCTTATGGGAATTCCTTTGTAGGTAACTGTCTCCTTTTCTCTTGCTGCTTGCAAGATTTTCTCCTTATTCTTAATCTTGGGTAATGTAATTATGATGTGCCTTGGTGTGTTCCTCTTTGGGTCCCACTTCTTTGGGGTTCTCTGAGCTTCTTGGATTTCCAGGAAGCCTATTTCCTTTGCCA
>PVJI01027642.1:0-17415 GCA_004026765.1 Micronycteris hirsuta
CATTGCAGACATTGAGCCTCTGCCTCCACGCACTCTGCAGCTGCAGGAACTGAGCTCTGCCAATAGCCCATGAGTTGGGAAGAGGACCCCAAGCCTCAGATTGGACCCAGCCCTGGCTGACTCTGACTGCAACTTTGTGAGACTTAAGCAGAGAACCCAATGAACCATAGGCCTTGATTCCTGACCGTGGATAATGTGAGATAACACGTTTGTGCCGCTTTAAGACACAAAGTTTGGGGTGATTTGTTATGCATCAATAGAAAGCTAATATAAAGTCTAAAATACACTTTCCACCAGCACTCTCTATTCCTCTCTCCTGTTATTTTTCTTCAGAGCATTTTGCTCCCTGAAATCATGTGCAATTGTTCACTTGTTTGGTCTGACTGTGCCAGTGGATCATGACATCCACGAGGGAAGGGACTGTGGCTTGTTTTCCACTGAATTCCCAGCTCCTCAGAGCAGGGCCTGGCACCCAACAGGTGTCAATAAGTACTTGTTAAATGAACTCAAAAATGAATACACGGTGGGGCAAAAGTGGGTTTACAGTTGTGAATACTTGAAACACAAAAAGTTTATTCTTAAATATTATTTTTTAATTATTATATTATTTTCCATGCAAGCAATTGTAAATCTACTTTTACCACTCCTTCTGTATTGAAGATTTGTAAAATTTAGCAAGACTTTCTTTACTTGTAACATTGCCAAATTTTTAATTTAATTCTAATAGATTTTAGTTAATTCTCATAGATTTTAGTCAATTCCTCTTAGTTTAATAGAGATGTAGCCAACTATATGCAGAGGTTTACATATCATTTTATTTCTTTCAATAATTTGTTTTTTTAATTTCACATCTTGATTCATTAATAAGATCATCAAAGCAATATTACCTATGTAAGATGTAGAGAACATATCCATTTATTATTATATTAGGAATAGCCTTAGTATTACATTATATATATAATAATTATTTGTTTTGAGTAAAGGTTTTTAATGTTGAGAGAATGCCCTTCTATTTCAAATTTTTAGTGCCATTATTATTAGGAATGGATCCTAAATCTTGTAAAAGGATATTTGCATTTACTTAAGTATAATTATTTTTTCTTATTAACCAATAAATTATTTTTTATTTTACTTTATATGAAATTTCTGATATTAACTTATATATGCCCTGGATGTTGTAGAATATCAATTTTACTTTATTTTTTCCATATGTATTCATCCCATGTGAGATTCTTCCATCTCTTTTTTGACAGATTTTTATATTAAAATGTAATCACAGGACATTGAAGCAAATAGCCTGTACTGCTTCCTGCAAAATGGTGAAGGAGGGCTATTCTGTATTCCAGGAATTCTTGGGGTTTCAGAATGGATTTCTATGATTTTATGTATTTGCTTATAATTTTTAAAATTTTCTTTAAACTCTTATTTCCTTCTCCTTTTATATAGTCTGATTTTTCTTTCTTTTATATTTTATTTTCTAGAACATTTATTATGTTGGTGTTCTCCCTAGTTTCTGGGTTAATTTATACATTCTACTTCTGTTTTATAATTTTTTCTGTTTATCTTTTATTACTTCCTTTTCCATATTTTCTAGGTGACTTTTTGTCCTTTTTCCAATATTTGTCTTTTGGTCTGAGTTGGAGAATGAAGTGATTTCTTTTTGTTCACTTTTTCCTCTGTGTTTTTTTAAAATTAATAAATGTATTGGAGTGATATTGTTTAATAAGACTATACATGTTTTGCCCCAGCTGGTGTAGCTCAGTGGATTGAGCGCGGGCTGGGAACCAGACAGTCCCGGTTCGATTCCCAGTCAGGGTACATGTTTCAAGTGTATGATTGTATAATACATACCATATTTTTCAGACTATAAGATGCACTTTTACCCCCCAAATTTGGGAGGAAAATGGGGGTGTGTCTTTTAGTCCAAATGTAGATTACCTGGCTGTTTACATTTAATTGGTAAAATATTATGTTATTTATATTATTAAATATTTTACCACATTTTTTGCTTCAAAATTTTTTTCCTATTTTCCTCCTTTAAAACCTAGTGTATTTTATGGTCCAGTGTGTCTTATAGTCCAAAAAATATGGTAATTTTTTAATGACATAATTTTTATTTTTTTCCACATCTTTTATTGTTGTTCAAGTACAGTTTTTATAATTAAAGTATTTGAGGACATAAATTTGTTCTGTCAACAATCACATTGGTTTGCAATGTAATATTCCTATTGATTATTTTCTAAATCTTCCTTCGTTATCTCCTAGAGGTTACTTAGGACACTGTTCAGTGCTTTAAACAATTTTTTGTTTTGTTTTATATATGAGGTCTGTCCATAAACTATCTAGCTATGTGCTGTGAAAAATAGAGACATTTATTAAAGAATATACAAGATACAACAAACATTCATTGCACATAGGACAGTGATGCATCAGTCCCCTTCAAAGTAGGCACTTTGGGACCTCACACAGTTCTCCCAGTCACCATCAGCTGCCCTGTCATATTTTCCTGAATCTCATCACTGGTCTGAAATCTCTTCCCTATCAAAGGTGATTTTAGTTTTGGGAAAAGCCAGAGGTCACAGGGCACCAAATTGGGCCGTAAGGGGGCTGAGTCACCTGGGTGACTTCATGTTTTGCCAAAAACTCTGCACAAGACAATGCATGACTGGGTGCATTGTCATGATGAAGCTGCCAATCACCAGTAGCCCATACCTGTGGCCTTTTGGATTATCTGAATAGTTTCTGCAGAGGAATGTTCAAGCTTAGTACAAAATGTGATACAAATTCGTTATTTACTCCACAGGTGGCAAACACAAGGCCCGTGGGCTGAATCCGGCCCTCCACCTTGTTTTATTCGCCCGGAACTTTGTTGCTACCTGGTGGCAGCGCAGCATGGAGCTCTCATTTAACTGTTCAGGAGTAGCTACATGTATACAGTCCTGAGATTACATTCGGCCCTTTAAAGGCAACCATGAGGCTGATGTGGCCCCTGGTGAAAATGAGTTTGACACCCCTGCTCTACTCAGTCATTTTGAATGTAACAGACACACAGTACACATGCTCACTCAGCTGGTGTCCACTGCCCCCACTGACTAGTACACTGAAGTCATGATTGTTCACACATGCACATTCCAGTCCACGCTCCTTGGCTATCAGGTTACATCAATGTCATGCAAACTGTTCTTGTATATTAACAATGGCTGGACTTTTTCTGGGCAGAACTCATATGTATAACTACCCTAGATCTTTTTTTGTTGTGATATGAGAGTATGTATAAACTATTTGGGGATAAATCTTTACATATATTTTATGGTATCTTATATAATTAGTTTTGTAGATGATACATGAATATTTCCAAAAAGGGATAGTTCTGCAAGTAAACACTTTAATATACTCCGTTATTCAGATATCCTGATATTCTATATATTTTACCTATATGACTTACCATGAGCTGGTATTATTTTAAAATTTCACTATTTTACTCATATTTCTATTTATACTTTAAGTTTTAGTACTTGCTTAAAGTTTCAGTACTCCTATATCTGTTATTCATTCTGACTTATTCGATATAAAACAACACTTTTATCCTGGTTTAAGCTTTTTTTGTTTTAATTTTACCTTAGTAACAGTATATGTATGTTTTCTTAAATATGTTTTTTCATCTGCTAATGAAAAACTGTCCTGTACCATCTCGAGTGTCCCTCTGAATGCAACCAATTGCTGAGTGTTGTTTTAAAGCCACTCACTTATCCAAACAGCGTCTGATGTTTCTCGACCTAGCTATAATCATTTTATTGCTGTCGTTTAAAAATTACTTAATACCATCTCACTAGAAAATGCTTTATTTGCTTTTATTACAGTGGTTTGGAAGATAACATTTGGTCTAAATAATCATAAATCTCTAGTAATCTAATATTAAATTACTGTCTTTAATGAAATATTAGGAATGTTGTGCTTTTGTTATTTTAATTTCAGAGTACTTTTTAAGTTCTAAATCACATCAATTGTTACATAATTAATTTAAATATTTTTTATTTTTATGTATTTAATTATAGGAATAATATTTATGAACTTTAAGTTTTCATGTACAATTTTAATTTTTTAAATTACAAGTTTTTAGCCCTGGCTGGTGTAGCTCAGTGGATTGAGCGCGGGCTGGGAACCAAGTGGTCCCGGTTCGATTCTCAGTCGGGGCACATGCCTAGGTTGCAAACCAGGTCCCCGTGAGGGCCATATGAGAGGCAACCATACATTGCTGTTTCTCTCTCTCTCTTTCTCCGTCCCTTCCCCTCTCTCTAAAAATACATAAAAATAAAATCTTTAAAAAAAAAATTACAAGTTTTTTACTACAGCTCAGATCAGCATGTCTAGATCATTTCCGCTCCTTCACTGCCAGACCTGAGGGCAGGGACCACTTCATTTTCTCTGCCTCCTCTCTGTCCATGCTGACCAAGGTTTGAAGGTGTTTGCTGCTTCGGGCTCTAAACTTCGCATGATCCTTCTTTTTCTTCATCTTGACAGATTTAGCATTCCTTCTTCCAGCTGTGAGCAGGAAGTTTTGTGAGGCATGTCTACGAGGGGGAAAAAGATCATTTTATTTTCTTCTTATGATTTATTTATATTTACATTCAATTCTTACTACCAGCTCTTTGCTACCACAACTTCCCAATCTTCAGTGATTGCATAATTCCATTTTCTTACTTGGTTAAAAATGCATAAGCAATTTTAAATAGAATACATTCATTGGTAGCATATCTGAAATTCTCTTTTTAATCATATCTGAAATTATCATCTGGGCTGGATATATGATACTTCTGGCATGGTCATTTGCTCTCATATCCTGGTAGGAGCATTTCTTTGTTATTATTTTATTACTGAAATGAAAATATGATGTCTTTTCTATTAGGAATGAGTGACTTAAATATGTATTATTAATCTTCAAAATGTAAATTTTCATTAAATCATGTGTTGGTGTTCATCTCTGTTCATTTATTTTTCTTAGTGTGAGTCCTCTCAATTTTCAATTTGAGATATATTTTTCTCAAATCGGGAGTTTTCTTTATTAGAGTTTCTTATTGCTTACTTTCTAAGGAGAATACCTGTTACTTGTAGATTGACCCCACCTTTATCAATCTGCATTAATATCTTCTGCCACTGCATGTGCTCTTTCATCCATCCCCACCAATCTTCATTGGTTGTTTCACTATCTGAGGTTATTTATGCTTTCAATACTGATTTTATTTGTTACTGTAATTTAGTTTTATTACCCTCTTATTATTTTGGTTTCCTCTTACTTAATACAATAACTATTTATAATCTTGTTTGTATCTAAAGCAGATACTTTGTATCTTTCCTGAAAATCAGCATATTTTTGTGGGGGTAGTTTTTTCCTAGCACTTTGGTTTGTTTCTTTTGCATGCTGATTTTTTTTTTTAACACAAATTGTTCTATTCTAATTGTTTGAGGAGGACAGTTTCTGAGGATTTATATCAACTTCTTCATAATTTGCCTGACTGTTGTCTCCCAGACCTGGAGCTGGAGATGGGCTGTTATGTAATGACCCTCACAGAGTGCCTGCATAGCAAGTTCTCAGCAAACTCAGAGGCCTTCTTCCAGATATGCACTGATTCAGTTCTTCAGACCATAGAAAGAACATCCCATACTCACTGTAGTCCAATGGCTTATTTCAGTGGTTACTGGATTCTCAACAGTGAAAAACAAGGGTACCTGAAAGGGAAGTTTCTTTTTAGCTTTTAAATAAGTTTTATTTTACAAATGAAGAGTCACATTCATAGCAGCACAATTTACAATAGCCAAGTGCTGGAAGCAACCTAACTGCCCATCACTAAATGAATGGATCAAAAAACTGTGGTACATTTATACAATGTAATACCATGCAACAGAAAGAAAGAAGGAGCTCCTACCCTTTGCGACAGCATGGATGGAACTGGAGATCACTATGCTAAGTGAAAAAAGCCAGTTGGTGAAAGACAAATACCAAATGATCTCACCTTTAACTAAAACCTAATCAACAAAACAAACAAGCAAGCAAACAAAATATAACCAGAGACATTGAAATTAAGAACAATCTGACAGTAATCAGAGGGGAGGTGGGAGGGGATAAAGGGGGGAAGGGAGGAAAGGCTTTCAGGAACAACTATAAAGGACACATGGACAAAACCAAGAGGGCAGGGTGGAAGCAGGGGAGGGAGGTAAGGGTGGCTGCTGGGGGAGAGTGATGGGGGTAAATGCAGACGGCTATAATTGGACAAAAATAAAATAATTTAAAAACAAATCCAAGAAGCATTTTTCCAAGATACAAACAAAAGGAAGTAAAGAGACACAGATGAAAAAGACCACCAGGAGGCTCAAAGATAACTTGGAATTTCTTTAAAATTATGGGCAATATGCATGTCCACACCTACAAGAATGCTAGGATAATGAAGAGCAAAATTCACACAATTTCCCAACTGTTTGTTCAGAGTTTTCTCTATCTTCCACATTCTTTATGTTTTAAATGCTCCAAGGAAAAATTAGATGCAAACATTTCAAAGAATTATAGATGTCACTTTTAAATTAGTTATTCACAGGCAGAGTTTAAAGTTATATTTGATTGCCTGTTCCAGCACTGAGAGCTAGAATAACAGCTCATGGTTCTGGACTCACATATTCAAGAGCTACAGTATCTTGAAAACCCACCTAACCTCAGATTTCTCTCCTGAACTCCAGGACAACAACCAAAGAAACATGTGAAGGACTTCTTATGCTCTTCTCCTTACCTTGCTTAAGGATAGTTCTGAGGTCACCCCGTCAGTATAGTGGTGTTAGTAGCTGTCAAGTCATGTTTGTCATGACAGTTGTTATTGTTGTTGTCATTCAGACTTCCAGGAGGGCATCTACATTTTGGCAACTACAGTGCCTCCAGAGTTCCTATGGGGCTTGGCAACAATCATTGAGTCCATCAAAAACCACCCACAGGACAGGGATTAAAAACCCTTTGTTGGGTTTCCATGTGATGGCTACTTCTTTCTTCTTTGGCCTTTCTTCTTTGTTCCAACACCTGATGACTATTCCAAGATCCTAATCCTTTTCTGTTACTATGGATGTGCATCTCAAGCAAAAAGGCCTATGTTGGGATAGGAAAAATGATGCCTTTCTCCTCCTAAAGCTCCAGCCCTGACAACTTTACAGCATGTCCATTAGAGCCTAAAATTCCTTCTAACTAAGGGTTGATTCTGGTAGTCTTGGAGGCTCATCTACCTGAGGTTCCCATTCAGAAATGTTTGGGCCTGGTTCTCTAGAACAGGAGTTGAGAGGATTTCTTCTAGGACTTGGCAGTTTCTGCAGAATGCCCCAGTGTAGATAGGCTGCAGAACTGTCCCTTCCCGTCTTCATGTTGACAACTGGTAGGCCCTCATAGCACCATTGCATGTGGAGTCTTGCAAAAGCAGTGCTTCTGTGCCTGTGTGCTAGTCGTGACTTTTTTTTTTTTTTTGTATTTGGGTTGTGAAATGTGTATCAGTTCACAAAGCAGTCCACAGAACTAAAATTCCAAATAGAATTCTTTGCCAGGGTCTAAATGCCCAAAGGGATTTAGACAAATGAAAAATATGGAGAAGGCCTCAGAAAATAGCTAATTATAAGCAGGATTAAATATATATTCTTATAGAAAATTGTTATTTTTCTGCTTTTTTCCTCCCTGTAATTGTTTAGGAAATTGGATCAATTTTTATTAAAATTTTTTTCTTTTAATTATATTTTATTGATTATGCTATTACACTTGTCCCAATTTTTGCCCCTTTTCCCCACTCCACCCAGCACCCCCACACCCTCAGGCAATCTTCACACTATTGTTCATGTCCACGAGTCATGCATAGGCTCTTTGGCTGCTCCATTTCCTACACTGTACTTTACATCCCCATGGCTATTCTGTAACTACTTATTTGTACTTCTTAATCCCTTCACCTCTTCACCCATTCCCACACACCGCCCTCCCATCTGTCAGCCATCAAAAGTCTCTCTGTATTCATGATTCTGCCTCTGTTCTTCTTGTTTGCTTAGTGTATTTTTTAGATTCAGTTGTTGAAAGATATGTATTTTTTGCCATTTTATTGTTCATAGTTTTGATCTTCTTCTTTTTCCTTAAAAATCCCTTTAACATTTCATATAATAATGGTTTGATAATGATGAACTATAGAGAACCGTTCTGCCTATCGCCGGGATTGTAGCTCAGCTTTCACTCTAAAAACTAAGCGGGACGCAAGATTCGGCAAGCAGGTCCCACGTCCACAGACAGGTTTTCCTGTGGGGAAATCGGATCTGCATAGTACCTAGGACACTATGAGGCTGACTCTTGCTAAAACTCTCTCACCCTGGATTGAGGCAACAAATGTTTATTGCATATCTCTAAGGTAACTTCCTGAAAGTCTGTGCTAAACCTCCCAAGTATGGAGTGTAACCAGTTCAACCACTTTTCCCCTGGATCTGTAACATCCTTCTCTTTGAAGTAATTAGCAACATTCTTTCCTTTGTTATCTGTAAAAGGTAGTCACCTACAGTGAACCTATGCATAGTCAGTAAGGACCTGTGCATAGTAAATAAAAACCACCCTCAATGTAATGTGCCCAGAAAAGCAATAAAAGCCTGTCCAGGCAAAGCCTTCATCTCTCTGGCCCTCTCTCTCACTTAGAGAGCAGTCATGCCGGCCCTTTTTCTCCACAGGACTTCTATAGTCCGTGTGCATTTGCTTATAAATCAGCCACAACCTAATGGATTCTGCAGGACAGGATCTGCTTCAATGAACTCCTTTAGTTTTCTCTTGTCTGGGAAACTCTTCATCTGCCCTTCAATTCTAAATGATAGCTTTGCTAGGTCGAGCAATCTTGGCTGTAGGTCCCAGCTTTTTATGATTTTGAATATTTCTCGACAGTCCTTTCTAGCCTGCAAACTTTCTTTTGAGAAATCAGCTGACAGTCTTATGGGAACTCTTCTATAGGTAACTAACTTCTTTTCTCTTGCTGCTTTTAAGATTCTCTCTTTATCTTTAACCTTTGGCATTTTAAATATGATATGTCTTGGAGTGGGCCTCTTTGCATCCGTCTTGTTTGGGACTCTTTGTGCTTCCTGGACTTGTATGTCTATTACCTTCACAAAATTAGGGAAGTTTTCTTTAATTATTTTTTCAAATTTCTTGCTCTTTTCCAATTTCTTGCTCTTGCTTTTCTGTTTAGCACCCCTTTGATGCAAATGTTGGAATGCTTGAAGTTGTCCTAGAGGCTGCTTACACAATCCTCGTTATTTGGACTCTTTTTCCTTCTCGTTCTGATTGGTCATTTTTGGTTTCCTTAGGTTCCAAATCATTGATTTGATTCTCAGCTGCATCCAGTCTACTGTTGTTTTCCTATAAATTTCTCTTTATTTCAGGTAGTGTATCCTTCATTTCTGACTAGATCTTTTTTATGGTGCTGTGGTCCTCACTAAGTTCCTTGAGCATCCTTATAACCAGTGTTTTGAACTCTGCATCTGATAGATTTCTTATCTCCGTTTTGTTTAGTTCTTTATTTATTTATTTTTTTCATTTGGGCCATATTTCTTTGTCTCCTCATTTGGTCAGCCTTCCCGTGTTTGTTTTTATGTATAGGTAGAGTTGCTATGACTCTGTGTCTTGGTTATGGCCTAATGTAGTAGGTGTCCTGTAGGTTCCAGTGGCAAAGCTTCCTCTATCCCCCAAGCTGGGTATTTGAGGTGGGTTCTTTGAGTGGGCTGAGTATACTTTTTTCCTGTAGTTGAGCCTTCATTGCTGTTGGCAGATCAATGGGAGCGATTTACCCATGCCATTCATCTGCAAGGACTGGCTATTACCACTGACTACTGACTTGCATCATCCGTGGGGAATCAGCTGTTCAGGGGCAGGGTGGCGGTGCTCCAACATGGTCTGTAGCTGTCCACGGGGTGCACAGGCTCTGGGGTTTCTGGGTGGTGCAGGCCATTGTCAGCTCCCACTTGCGTTCTGCCTTGGGCCACCCTACATGAGCTACAAAACAATCTCAGATGGCTGCTACTTGTGCTAGGCTTGGAGATTCCCAGGCAAAGCCAAGCTGTGAATTTAGGCTGGCTGCTCCTAGTACCAGGCTAGGGGTTCACTGAGGCCAACTCTTGCATGTTTGATAGGATTTAGGAAGTTGTGAAGCATGAGCCAGGATCTGCCATTCATATGGTAAAGCAGCTTGGGTAGGCCTGTAATTTGGGAGGGGTGGAGTCTCTTGGGATCTCCAAGGTGGGTTAGCCAGGTTAATGGAGTCTTAGATACTGCACAGGCTTGCTGGTTCTTTGGAGGGAGGGTTTAGAGAATGAACAAGGGCCTCTGCTCACCTTGATGACTGACACTTCCTTTTCTTCCTGTACACCACTGGTACCTTTCAAGCTGCTGGAGCTCAGGGGAGTGAGTCTGAGTAGGTGAGTCCATGTGTGGTTTCTCCAAGAGGAACTGCTTGGGGCTCTAGCAGTTTCCTCCACCAACTCAATCCCTACTAGTTTTTGCAGCCAGAAGTTTTGGGGACTTATCTTCTGGCACTGGAACCCTGGACTAGGGGGGCCTGATGTGGAGCTGGTGTGGGGGGTCTGGTGTGGGGCTGGAACTCTTCACTTCTGAGATATGCCTCCCAAATTCTAATCCACCAGATGCGGGTGAGGGGCCAGCCCATTCTGCCTCTGCACCCCTACTATCAGTTTGGATGGATGTGGTTTCTTTAATTCCATGGTTGTCAGACTTCCATTCAACTTGGTTCCTGATGGTTCTGTGTAATGGTTGTTTTAAATTTTAGTTGTATTTTTGATGTGGTTGTGCCATGTCTGCCTACGCTGTCATGTTGACCAGAAGTAACAGCAATGCGCTTGATTTTGTCTTCATCATTGGATTTTTGAATGATCTTGAATAAAACACTTAACTTTCAGAGAAATCATATGAACAGAAAAAGAAATGCAATTAGCAGGCTGTTCTGTTCTACCAGGAGGTAAATGTTTGGCTCTAAGAAGAAAATGGGAGAGAGGTCAAATGTTAAAGTTGTATGCCTTTCAGGTGTTATTCTAATTCTACCCTACTATCAGACCTCTGTGATATTAGTCAACTGTTAACAGTTAACAAATACTGAACTCAGATCGTCTGGACTGAGACATCAGGCGGTGCTGGGCAGATGTGTCGTGTTATTAGCAGATAACCCAAGAGGACAGTTCTCTGCTGGTACCTTTGGTAGTGTGGCACTTTACTAAATTGCTGTATCTATTTATAATCCAGTAAAATTAATTACTTTTGCCAATATTGAAATGGAAGCCATAAAGACAAGATACTGAACTTAGCTGCTTTGAAAGCACATTATGATAAAGGAAAGGTTATAAATTTGAGCCCTGGGATCCAGGATGGCCATTTCTACTGGTCTGTTCCAGCTGATTGAAATTTATAATAATATCAAATTTGTTGTTTATAACAAGATTATGCATCAGAGACAGGAGATAAAACCTGCCTTCATTGAATGCCAGACTCTGTGCTGGCTCAGGTAATACAGATGCAGCTCCTGATTAAGGTGACTGCCTTGGACTCAATGAACTCACTGTTATGGTGAGCGCTGTGATGGGTGTGTGCCTGGGTGCTGTCTTAAACAGGAAACATTCAGACTGGGAAAAGCTTCATAAAGATGCATTTCTATAAATGGTGCTACTCAACTGGATTGGCTCACTTAGGACAATCAAACTTTCATTTATTTGACAATGATAATGACAAAAATTATATACAGTTATTAATACATTGTCAAGTATAATAAAAGAAAGGAAAAAACAAGGAGATATATTATGTAAGGTCCTGTCATCCCCCAGAAAGAAGTGATGTTTGAGATTATTCAACCTCTGGTTACTTGTCACCAACAATACTTACTATTTAATAAAAGCTATAATTCAATAGGAGCTGTTATTTACCATGTCTTACTATGTGCCAGGTGCTGTTTAGAGAAATTAACTCATTTAACTGTCACAACAAACCATGAGACAGCTTCTATTACATCTATTTTTCAAATGGGGAAACTAAGGCACTACCAGCTTAAGTAACTTCTCTGAGGCCACACACATGAAAGATGGTGGAGCTAGAATTCAAACCAGGGAGTCCGGTTGTACAGACTCCTTTCTTAACCCTTAGGTCATATGATGTACTGCTTTTCAAGTTCATTTTCAGTTTATGTTCTGTAATGTTCCAAGTCTCTCTGTCTCTTCTGGGATGTCAGCTTCTTGCTTTGCGACCCTTCTTTGTTACCCCCTAGAAGGTCCTTTCTTTTTGACTTTTCAACTGCTTTAAGTAGTCTTTATTTAAGGAGGCTTTATCAGTGATGTCTGTGGGTGGGTTTTCTTCCTTTTAATATATTGCGCCAAACAAGGAATGCTAACTAAACTGGTTAGTAATAATGTCTGTAGGGGCAGCAGCTCCCGTCCTCCCATCTGATTAGAGTTCTATGGGTGTGTTTCAGCTCTCAGATAGAGACATTTTCCCAGCAGGGTTCGTTCTTTGCATTCTCTGATGATAGGAGGGCATTGGAAGCTTATTTTGGTGGGACGAGAAAATTCCTGCAGGGATTGTGAGATGAAAATATAACCCGGCCATTACACAGGATCGTGACTCTGGCCCTGTGACATCACGGTAACACAAAGATGTATTCTATAGCTAACCCACCCAGCTGACAGCAGGGCCTCCGAGCGGACACCGCAGAGGAGCCGCTTATTTGTGCCCACGGATGATGCGTTTAGCTGTGGTCACCTACCTGCATCTTCCCTCTTCTTTCTCTCGTGCTCCAGTTTCCATTCGTCCCTGTTCTTTGCCTGCAGTTTCTTGGAATGCCCTCATCCACCATGAAAATGCCAACGTTCAGGCCACAGCGCTCCTCTCAGTGTTCCCAGACTTTTCCTTTTCATGATGCCAGCAGTGTGCTGGGTTCCATTCAGAGGTAAAAGGGAGGCTCTCTTTTCCCTTTGTACCACTGATCACCTCATCTGTGCCCTCCTGGTCCCTAGAGACCCAAATATGTTTCTTATTAAAGAGCTTTAAAAACGTGTGTATTTCAGCACTTAGTAATATTTGTCAAGATCTGACCAGAGGGCCGAAGAGGGAACAGATAACAAAACCCCTAGTCCTTCTTTCTTTTCTTTTTCTGGGTCTTTTTCTTTCATTCCTGTTACAAAACACAAACTGCCAGGCATATGAAAAGAGGTAAAAAGATGCCGTGGGATTGCTGGAAGAGGAAGTGTAATCTAATACACCCAGCATCCAGCCAGAAATGTCTGTGTATATCATTCAGGGTTTCCTCAGAAACGGTAGCTGGAAATAGAGTTTTTAACCACTTCACTTCATGCCCAGTATTGGATGGACTATGTCAGGAGACAGCAAAGGCTCCCGAGGGTAGAACGGAAGAGGGAAAGATATGAGTCTTTATTTATGACTATCTGCAATAAATGATGTTGGAGATGATTTTTGAAAACTGGGTAAAATTTAGCTAGATAGAGGACTAATAAATGGAAACACAGAAATATGCTTTTTCTTCTTTTCTCCTTTTTCTTCTCTTATTCCTCTTCCTTTCCATCTTTTACTTATTTTTTTACTACTGAAGTAAAAGCCTAATACTCATGCTAGACATACCAAAACAAAGCAACGTTTCCCAAGACATAAAGTTTGCCCTTTGGTACAGAAACCCAACACTGTGTAGCATCTTCTTCAAAGTTCCACATATTATTAATACTTTATACAAAATTCCTATAAATCAAATACAATTAATTTTACAGTTCAGAAAAAAATTTATTGTGGTGTTGTTTCTACTTTTGCCATACACTTTATGTTGAAAGATTTCAAACCAACAGAAAAGTTGAAAGAACAATGCAAAGAACATCCATACAGCATCCTTTGCCTAGACTCATTTGCTATCTTTTAGCCACATTTTCTTTCTGTCTACCTAAATACACACGTAAATACACATGCACACACATGTGTGTCTCTCTATATAGCTACATCTATATAACCTTTCTGAACCATTTGTCAGTAAATTGCAGGCGTTTTGATGCTTCACTTCTGTATTCTTCTGCATATAACTTCTAAGGGCATTCTCTGACATGCTATCATCACTCTCAGGCAATTTTATATCAGAACAATAATATTACATGTAAAATCTCTTCCTACTTAAATTTCTTCATTTGTCCCAACAATGTCTTTTTTTCCTACTTGATTCAGTGTTCGGTCACACATTGCAGTTGGTTGTCATGTCTCTCTTCTCCATTACTCCAAAATAGTCACTTCCTTTACTAGCCTTGAATGACACTGAAAAGTTTGATGTGTCAAGGCCAGCTATTTTGAAATATGTTCCATCTTCACATCATGATTAGAGTCACGATTTGGTAAGAACAGAACATAGGTGATGTGGCATTCTGTGGAGTTTTTCACTTCATTTGTTTCCACTTGTCACGAGTTTGTTGTTGTGCCCCCCGTGCCTGCGACGGTGCAAAAGCACATTTCAAGTCGGAGACTTTGATTCAGCTTTTGTGTCTCTGATACTGAAACGAGAGATATAACCTAAAGCACCCAATCATTTCTTTAAGAAATATTTTTCAAAATATAAGCAGAAGAGAAATTGAGATATGTCTTTTATGCTGACTTACAATTTAGGGAAATCAAATAACTAAACCTTAAAGATCATAGAGAGTATGGGAGAATGGAATAAGCAAAATTTGGAAGAGGTGATTCTGCTGGAACTTAGTAATTATTTCATCTTGGATGACTAGTTTTGGTTCAATTTTCCTATCTGTATACAGTGGAATCATCATGGGATTATTATACTGGCCAAATGAGATAAATATGAGAAAATGATTCATGGACTTTAAAGCAATGTATAGTTGAAGAGTGACTCTGTCTGTATGCCCATATGATGAAAAACTCCAGAAATAACCTTTCATGTCCAGTAGTTGATCACAAGTACATTCACTGTCCAGAGGACCATGCAAGCATTTATTATTATTTTTTCTGACTGACTTGAAATCAAAGACTTGCCTATGTACTTGGCAGACTCGGCACTCCCACCACCCTTCTTGAGGGTTTTCATTCTTTAAAGTTGTATCAGCAAGTTCAATTTCACCAGCAAGTTATATCCTTGTTCTTCAGAGGAAAATGCTGTAACACAAAGTATTCTATCCCTAATATGTCAATACAGACAGCTTCTCGGAGCACAGCTTTCATGTGCGAGTATGCTGCATAACCACCTCCCCCCACCAGAGGCAGATGTGGGGAGGGCCGGACCTGAGAACCTTGTCCTGGCATATATGCCATTATTATTAATAAAAGTGAAGTAAGCAGGTAATTTGTCAAGGCATTCTGACTACAGCCATGCTTTGGTTCTAGTTATGAGAAACAGAGCATGAAAAAGTAAACTTGCCTCCACTGTTACTTTTCTTGCACTTAACGTTGAAATACCACTTTTCTTACCTTTTAGAAAGCGATTTTCAGAAATTGCTGATTATAAGTTGTTCCAAAGTAAAGCAGAGCAGAGATGGAGTACAGGAAGTCACGTCAGCACATTCTGAACTAAAAACAGAATCAGAAGACATAGAAATTTAGTTAAGTGCTCTGTTAGATTACACTGGGTAGCTACCAAATGTCTTTAGAGGTTGGTATTCCAAGGGAACAGGCAAAAGTCATATTAATTTAAATAAAGTTTAGCTGAATAGAAATGAGGAGTTACATAATTATGAGATCAGCTGTTTCAGTATTCTGCCAACGGAAATGTTTTCTGCCTGGAGTGAATTCCCTAATGTTCGTTCTAACTTTAATGACTCGAGTAATGGTTTTTATACTTCTCAGATAATTGAAGAACAATATGAAAATCATCACATGTTATTGTGTATTCAAAACTGTCAAATATATTGTTCCTAGCAGGCTGTTTCTATGGAAATCCGGTTTTTTACAAGCCTACTAGGAGCTCAGTTCTTTCTTTCTGCTACTAAAGGAAGTGTGCAATATATACAATATACCAAAAAAGAAATGGAGGAGGTCAAAGTATGGGGAATGCCTTTTAAAATATATAAAAATGTGTTATAAACTGAAGTGGAGTAATGAATAGACGAAATATTACAATATCAGAAAAATGTTCTATGTCATCTTCAACTCAGAAAAGTTTATGTCATCAAATAAAAAGCAATGCCTATCAACTAATAAACGGGACCTAAAGTTCTTCCTCTGTTAACCATAATCCCTCACACGCTGGTCCAATTGACTTCTTTCCTACTTATATCCACTATACTTTTGGCATCTTTTATTTATTTATATCTTTTCATTGCATTTTATATTTCAGTCCAAATGAACTATTTGCTATTATTCACCAAAAAAAAAAAAAAAAAAGAAAAGAAAAGCTTATGTTTTTCAACATCTACGCCATATTATCCTTTATTTACAAAGCTTCCTTACTCCTTATGTCACTTCCCTGGTACTTTAACTGTGCCTCCCACAGGAAACACAGTGTAGCAGATGAAGTGACTTGCTACCGGGATCTAGATCTGTCTCTTCCCCATCCTCCCAAGGAGCTCTCATTTGCTCAGCTGCTGGATGTATTGGCTAAAAATAGCTCACAGGTGAGTCCCTCCAGGATTTCTCTTCTGCTTAAGTAACCCCCATGGGCTGCTTGAGGGAGAGGTTGGCCCACACCAATGACAGGCTGAAATAGGAGTCCAGACAAGGCTTCCTTGCCGCAGTTTAGAACAGTTGAAACAGTCTATTCTAGCTCCAGAGCTCCCTGAGGAAGTGGACAAGGTCTCTGTGGCAATTGCATTATAGTCCAGCTTTCTCTCTACTCAGTCCTGCTTCCCTCATTTCCTTGGAGAGAGTGTTTCTGAGAAAACTCCCCAGAAACTACACGCATGCAAACCTGCTTCAGAGTTGGTTTCCTGGGGGAACTTAAATGACATTTGACAGCAGAAGTGGTTTGAGGAAGCACGCTCCAAAGTCACACTTTGGCTGGATTGCCCACTGGTTGGCTGGAAGTGAGAATCATATCACCTGTGCTGTACTCGAGCAATTGCTTCATTTTTATCAGTGCAGAGAGATACCAGTATAAGAGGATGCAGTGGTAGGTGAAATATCTTACTTTTAAGAGGTTTGGTGTCAGAAGTACTTATAAGGACTCTGAAGGTGGACGGCTAATGCTGAAGGGAATCAAGCACTGGAGAAAGTTAATGAATGTTTGGGGGTGATTAATCGCCAATTCAAGTCAAGTGTGAAAGCCAGAGGACCTCTTAGCACAAACAGTCTTTGATCCTCTGCAACCCAGCAAAGCTGAATAGCAGTTCTGGGATTTAATTAAAAGGGAAGTATCTGGAAATCTGAAGTTGTCTGACAATTCAAGT
>PVJI01027643.1:6376-17509 GCA_004026765.1 Micronycteris hirsuta
AAAAAAAAAAAAAAAAAAAAAAAAAAAAAAAAAAAAAAAAAAAAAAAAAAAAAAAAAAAAAAAAAAAAAAAAAAAAAAAAAAAAAAAAAAAAAAAAAAAAAAAAAAAAAAAAAAAAAAAAAAAAAAAAAAAAAAAAAAAAAAAAAAAAAAAAAAAAAAAAAAAAAAAAAAAAAAAAAAAAAAAAAAAAAAAAGAAAAGAGAGAGAGAGAGAGAAAGCTCAAATAAACATCTAACTTCATACTTAAAGGAACTTGAAAAAGCACAACAAACAAATCCCAAAATGAGTAGAAGAAAGGAAATAAAAAAGATCAGAGCAGAAATAAAATAGTCTAAAAAAAAACTGTACAAAAGATCAATGAATCCTAGAGGTGATTCTTTGAAAAGATAAACAAAATTGACAAGACTTTAATCAGGCTGATCAAGAAAAAAAGGGAACGAATCCAACTAAATAAAATCAGAAATGAAAGAGAATAAATAACATCTGACACCAAAGAAGTTGAAAGAATTGTTAAGAAAATATTATGAACAACTATATCATTTCTAATTTTTAAATAATGACTACCACTTTTAAAATGATAAGTTATTTTTAAATACTCTAGCTGTGCTGGGGGGCAAGGAATTAGATTTTGGTGAAAAAATTGAAAGAAAAAGAAATGAAACAGAAAGCAGAAGAAAAAGGAAGGAAGGGAGTGAGTCAAGAATTCTTGACTTTTCAGACTAAGCAATGAACACATCAGATTCAGTCACTTGGCATCATAGAATAGTCCTGGCATCGACTTTATTTAGTGGCCCATCATAGCAAACACTATTTCTGAATTAAACACACATACATGTAAGAGAGTGAAGAATGTGTTCTTCATGTATCTTTTTAATATTAAATATACGACTTTAAAGACTATTTGAGCCTAGCTGGTGTAGCTCAGTGGATTGAGCACGGGCTGCGAACCAAAGGGTCGCTGGTTCGATTCTCAGTCAGAGCACATGCCTAGATTGCAGGCCAGGTCCCTAGTGGGGTCCACGAGAGAGGCAACCACACATTGACGTTTCTCTCCCTCTCTTTCTTTCCCTTCCTCTGTCTCTAAAATAAATAAATAAAATCTTAAAAAAAAAAAAGACAATTTCAGTTTGGTGCCAGCAGCTTTAGGCTTAGTCCCTGATCCACCTTCTCGCCTTTAGGCTGGGAAGCCCCTTTGCAGTAGGGATACCTCAGCGGAAAAGTTGAATGAGTGTCTGAGGAGGGGCCACTCCCTCACCTTGGGGGTAGGGTGGCTGGGGGTCTAAGACAGAGGGCCCTGCCAACAGCTCTGCCATAGTTTTAGCACTAGTTTTCTTCAGGGTTCACTGGAGAACAGAGTCAGCCATTCCACAAGGTCTTGGCCCTTCATTCTCCTCCTCTTTAAAATTTCTTTATACTGAATTATTAAGAAAGGGAACCCAGGCATCAAAGGTGCACACCTTGAGATCTGTCCATGTGCCTGACAAAATTTTGACTTGGCAGTATTTCACTAAATACTCCACCTTCTGCTCACAAAGACCCTGTGTTTAGCGGGGGTGGTTTGGCCAAAGCTGAGCTCCTCAAGACTCAGGCCACCATGACATGGAGCCCTGGCAGGTGGCTGGCTGACAACAAGGAGCCTGAGCATATGGGCTTTTCCATGTCAGCCAGTTTCAAAAGGGCCGTATTGTCAGTTTTGTTTTCCATGATTTCTTACCTTGATGTGTTTGGGAGGTTTTTTGGTCTTATTTTTTAATTTAAAATTGAATTATAATTTTTTGGTTGCCTCTATCTTTTAGCCCATCATAGTTATGGGGGTTTAAAGAATGCAAAAAGTAGCTGGACTAGAGAGACAGAAATGACTTGTGCTATGATAGTTAATATGAACAAAAGAAGTAATTGCGTCCACTTACTGAGATTTGTCACTCTGTTAACATAACTGGGGTGGGGAGCATTCTGGGAATTTGGAACACTTCAAAATATTTTGCACTGACATTAAAGACAATTCACCTACAGATGGATTTTTCAGACATGGATTACACTTGTAGGGCTGGGCAGACTATCTGAATTTCTTAGGTCACTCCTATACAGTTGCTGACAGACTGGGAAAATCCAGTGAAGTCCAGAACACTCCTGCCCCTCCTCACAGAAAATCACTCCGCTAACGACAAGGCAGCTTCCAGTCCTGCCATCCCATGAGGGACTCTAGGGATTATAATGATGATTTCATACACTTTACAATTCTGTGGGATTGTTAGGAAATTTGGATTTTGAATTTAAGATCGTAATGGAGTAACTGGTTCTGGTGTGTTTCTTTTTCTTTCTCTTTGGATACAGTTACCCTTTCAAGTTCCTTTACGATTGTGATGGAGGTTGGAAAATGGCTCCGGAACTCGTGTCAAATGGAAAACACAGGATTAATCAGACTTGGTGTGCAAGGAATTAAGTTCCCAGCTCTTACGATGAACACACAATTTTAAATTTAATGGTATCCAAAGCAGAATTTGTTGTGACATATTTCTTTACTCTGTGGTGTATAAGCCAACAAAGCACGTGGACTGGAATCTGTAAATTAGTTTATTTTGAAGACGACTTGGAGGCCCCTTTCTTCCTTTTGTCAGGTTACCTCTCATGAAGCTCATGAATTACTAAAGTAACTTCTTACTTAAATATTTCAATTCATGAGTACTATAAAAGTCTGATAAGACTAATGTGTACTACATTTATTGTAAGAATAGTAATTTAGTTTCTTTATTAAAATATTGTTTAATAGGCTCTGTTCTCAATCAATTGGCTATATTTAGGTGACTGCCTGACCATTTTGGCAACAATTTTACTTAACAAAATTAATTCCAACTCCAAAAGATTGTCATGGAATATTTATTGATTGATTGATTGATTGATTGGAAAATAAAATAGAAAAAAATCTGTTTAGATCTTCTGTACTAATTAAAAAGGAGGCCCACCTGGAAAAATAGTTAATTAAAGTCAGGGGTCCTATTCAAATACTGTCATAGGACCAGCCAAAGAATCTATTAAAGTTGCATTTTTATTAAAACTCTCATTATTTAAAAATCCCTTTGGCTCCTCCTCTGACTTTATTCAGAGACAGCCAGTGGTTCATAAATAAATTATACTGCATGTAGGAAATCACACAGTGTCCTTGAAGAATCTGGTTCTGTCTGAAACGAAGTCCAATCTTTTCTAGCTCTTGAACATATCTGGCTTCAGGTATTTACAATGAACAAAGTAATCAGCCTCTGAACACGTCATCTGGGCTTCATCCTGTTCATCTAGTGCCCCCTCTTATCAGTGGCAGACTGCATTCTCCAAAGATGGCCACAACAATATCCCCTATCCCACATGCTCTTCTACAATATGACCTTGACACTCTTCTCACTGAGAGATGAACTCTCTCCTTTTAGTTCTGGTGGGCTGTGACTGGAACAGCTGAGGATGTGAGGGAAACATGCTGTGTGACTTCTGAGGCTGGGTCATGAAAAGTGACGCAGCTACCACCTTGCTAGTGGGGACACTTGCACTCAGAACCCTGAGCTGTCACATGAGAAATCTGATTACTTGAGGCTGCCACGCTATGCAGAAGCCTAGGCCACGTGGACAGCCCAGGTGTGACACTCTGGTCAGCACTCCCTGCGTTTGAGTCATCCAGCCCAGGTGAGTAACCTCTCAGAGGATCCACCATTATGTCACCCCTAATCTTCCAGTCTTCTGAGCTGAAGCTCCAGACCTTGTGGAAGAGTGACAAGCCCTTCCCACTGTGCTCTGCCTGAATTCTCGACCCAAGGAATCTGAGCAGAATCAAATGGCTGCTTCAAGATGCAAAGTTTTGTTACATAGCAATAGAAACTGGAACATCATTCATTATGAGCCTTTACTTGTAAGGAAATTTTTCATCAGACCACATATACAAAGCACACCCAAAAGAATTTGGGAGAGGCCCAAGGAAAATAAGTTTTAAACACAGAGCATTTTCCCTTTCCATGGAAAAAACGGATTTCATTATTTATCTGGAAATACAATTAACAACATCTACCACTGACTGGTCACCTATTTTGCTCCCAAAAGGCAATATACTCTATATATGAACCCTAATAATCACAGACATGCAGAGAAGTTGAATAACTTGTCCAAAGTCCATGAAAATTAAATGGAAGAACTGAGATTCTAATTTCCTGAAGGCACAGTGTGAGAGGACAAGGGTCTGTATAATGTGAGCCTACCTGCCTTTTGAGAAATTTTCTAACAGTTTCCACTAACATCTCATTGATCAGAATTTGCCATATGAATGGCCCTAGTCTCAAGGAAATTTGGGAAATGTGTTTAAGTTGGTCATATCATTGACGCCAAAATACTAAGGGTAAAAACATGGGAATAGAGGTTAAGTTGTCAACTTTTAGTTTCTGCCTCACTGACAAAAAAGTAAACATGAGACATCAGAAAGGAAACCCCAGTTGACAACAAATACCAATTTGGGGCCTTTCGTTAGAGAATCTTATTTGAGGAGCTTACCAACTGACCAACCACATGTGCGCTTTCTGGTTACCTTGAGCCCAGTGACATCCCCCTATCACACTTCTGTATCTTTTGGATGATCCTTCTGGTGTAATTCAGGGAGGGCAGGAGAACAACAAGGTCTGCACATACATTCCAGATCCTACTCAATTTCCTCGCTATGTTTCCACAAAGGTGGTTATTTTAGTTATCTAGTGATGTATCACTTAGTGGCTTAATGTTCTTCAATAGGTGAATGGAAAAGTAAACTGTGATACATTCAGACAATGGAATACTAAAAGAAAAGAGCTCTCAAACCAGTAGTACAAATGCATATTACAAAGTGAAAAAAGCCAACGTGAAAAGGCTACATACTATATGATTCCAATAATATGACATTTTGGACAAGGCAAAACTATGGAGACAGTCAGAAGATCGGTGCCAGGGGTTAAGTGGGAGACAGGGATGAATAGGTGGAGCACAGAGGATTCTTAGGGCAGTGAAACTACTCTGTATGATACTATAATGATGGACATGTGTCATTATACATTTGTCCAAACCTCTAGAATGTACAACACTAAGAGTTAACCCTTATGTAAACTGTAGACTTTGGTTGATAATGATGTGTCAATTTAAGTTCATCAGTCTCAACAAATGTCACTCTGATTGGGGATGTTGATAATGAAGACAGTTTGTATGAGTGGGGGCAGGGATAAATAGGAAATCTCTGTGCCTTCCTCTCAATTTTGCTGTGAACCTAAAACTTCTCTTTTAAAAATCTATTAAAAAGAATTAGTGACTCAAAACAACTATAATTTCTTATTACCTTGGTCTTTGAGAGTAAGAAATTAGGAGTAGCTTAGCTGGGGCATTCTGGCTCATGGCCTCTCATCGATGTATAGTCAAGATGGTGGCTGGGGCTGCATCATCTCAGGCTTGATGGGGCTGAAGGATCTACTCCCAAGGCAGTTGCCTAATGACTGCAATGCAGGGATCTTTAAATCCTTAACACACGGACTCCTACCATGGGTTGCCTACCAGACCTGACAATCAGGGCAGTAAGTCATCCAGGAGGGTGCAAGTAGGAAGCTGTAATATTTTCATAACCTAGCTTTGGAAGACTCGAACTGTCATTTCCACAATATCCTGTTAGCTACACAGATCAGCCCTATTCACTGTGAGGGGATCACAAAGGGGCATGAATTCCAAGAGGCAGGAGTCACTGAGGGCCACCTTAGGAGCTGGCTACTGCAGTGGCTTTCTGATGCATAAACCAACACATTACGCTAAAGATCTGAACAAAGAATTCACCGCCTGTAAACAAAATATCATACTGGAAAGTGAAATGAAATTCAAGAATAATACTTACAAAATCAGGCTGGGCCATTTGTACTTCCAAGGGAGTTAGAATGGCAGGCTTGGCAATATGCAAATAATGGTAAGACCCAGGAAGAATGCCTCCTAGAGGAAATGGCAAGTTTTCCATATTCTAATTTAGTTGTTAAAAAGTGGGGTAACATGTTAATAAGGTTGGTGAAGTTATATCTGTAGGACAAGACAAACGGAGATGCCTATACTGGTGTATGCTACTTAAACTTTCCCACTAAAGCACTGCTATTAGCAAGGAACTCTCTGGGATGGTTGGGCTTTACTTAACAAAATCAATATGACTGTGCCATTACATCCCATAACATAGCTAACAGTGCTCCAAGAGAGTGCCAAGCTGATCCTGTGTATCCTGTAATTTCTCATAACTCCTGTTACTCTGCCTTATACCTGTCAAAGCCACACCAGATCTTTAGAATCTTTAACTGTTGCAATGGTTTTTCCATACCTCATCACCCCTTTCAAATTTAAGCCTCTCATATTTCTAAATTTTATAAAGAAAATCAATAAATTTCTTGTCCACTGTTTTAGGAAACTATCATTATCACATTCTTTTTTTTTTTTATTGTTAATGCTATTACAGATGTCCCCCACTCCACCCCCACCCCTCTTTGCCTACCTCTACACAGCCCCCACCCCTTCTCCCCTGGCCTTCACCACACTATTGTCTGTGTCCACAGGCTATACATCTGTTCTTTGGCTAATTTTTTCACTTTCTTTTATCTAGCACCCCACTCTCAGCCCTCTCCCTTCTGAGATCTGTTAGTCTGTTCCATGTATCCATGCCTCTGGTTCTATTTTGTTCATCAGTTTACTTTGTTCATTAGATTCCACATATAAGTAAGATCATATGCTATGTCTTTCTCTGTCTGGCTTAACTCGGTATAATAATCTCTAGGTCCATCCATGCTGTCTCAAAGGGTAAGAGTTCCTTATTTTTTTATGGCCACATAGTATTCCATGTGTAAATGTGCCACAGCATTTTTATCCACTAATCCACTGAGGGGCACTTGGGCGGTTTTCAGATCTTGGCTATTGTAAATAACGCTGCTATGAACACAGGGATGCATATATCCTTTCCGATTGGTATTTCAGGATTCTTAGGGTATATTCCCAGAAGTGGAATCGCTGGGTTAAAAGGCAGTTCCATTTCTAATTTTTCAAGGTAGCTTCAAACTGTTTTCAAATTCTTAGTATTTCTAGTTTGTCCCAGAAGTGTGAGCCTGACCTAACTCTGGTCTCTGGCACCAGACCCATCTCTTCCTTTTTCCCATGGCCTCTATCTTTCTGAAGGTCTCATTGAGAATGAGACACAGAGCAGAACTCCTTGAAGCCATGTAGATAGGTAGAAAAAAATGAGGTCTGGGATGTAGGGCTTTTGTCTCTTTAGTTTGATGTTCTAGTTACTGTCTTAGGGTTCGTGGATACCTTAGGGGGTCTATGGGTGGCTTTGGATAGTAGACCTTCAAGCTTCTGGAAATGAACAAAATTTGGTAAATATATGCATTTTTCTAGTAGAAGGTCTACCACATTCAAAGACAGTATTTTCAAAGGCATCTCTCAACTCCTAAACATAAAGAAATCCCATGTTACTCATAATGATCTCCTCAGAGAGCAACAAGGCTTAGCAGATGAATGTGGACTGTTGACAGCTGCAAATGGTTTGGCTTATCCATTCAGATAGTAGGCTAAAGCCTGGGATGCTTGGAAGGGTCTCTTTATCTCTGAACTTAGAGAATTAAAGTTTGGTGAGATGTCAAAGCATCACATCATTGTGACTAGTTGTGAGTAACCTCTGCGCAAGTTACTGATCATACTCCAGTCTTTTAACTTATATGTAAAATGGGACCACAGTTATTATATAGTCCATAACAAATACTCAAATGCAAAAGACCATATTAATAATAATGTCAGGTCCATAATAAATACTTAAAAATGAGAGAGAGCCCTCACCTGTCTCTGAAAAGCCATTGAGAGACAGAGGAGTCTCCTCACCAAGCCTAAGAGAAGGATGGGGGGCTACCCTGAGCACTGACCCAGATCCAACTGGTGGCTTCATCAGGGGGAAAAAGGTGGCCTACTACACACCTTGGATCTTGGCTCCCTTGTACATGGGGATGAGTTGGTCAAGATCAGCTGGAGGTTCGGTCACAGGTTCGAGGGTTGGATCAAAGAGATTGAGCATAGCTGCTGCCAGCTGGAAGCCAACTTCTTTGGAACTGAAGCTGCTGTGAGTCCATTCATCTGAATAGTATCTATTGGAGAATTTGGTGAGGGAGCCAGCAGCTCTGATGGCTATGTCGTTGGTGTGGAAGTTTGTATCAATCACAAGTCGGCCATCATAGACAAGACATGCATCATTGAGTGCTTTAAACGTTTCATAATCCACATTCTTCTCACAGAAGCTGAAGAATATCTATAAAGTGAACAATTACGTTGTGACTTAGTTATCACTCTTTACTTTCCCAAGAGTGTAAAGAGTCAACAGGGCATTTTATTATTTGTAGAACATGTAAAACAAAAAATCTAAATCTACTAAAAGTTTGTCATATTGGTGTGTGTGTGGGTGACAGAGAGAGACAGACAGACAGACAGACAGACAGACAGACACTTCTGTTTGGCATGAAGAACAAATTAAGATCATCCAATGTCACTCTTTTATTTTCATTTTTTAATGTCTTTTTTTATTCCTCACCTGAGAATTTGTTTATTGATTTTTAGAGAGAAAGGAAGAGGGGCAGGGAGAGAGAGAGAGATCAGTGTGAGAAACATCAATTAATTCCCTCCTGTACATGCCCCAGCTGGCGATCAAACCTGCAACCTTTCGGTGCAGACACTCCAACCAACTGAGCCACCTGGCCAGGGCATGTGCTCTTTTGTTTTTGTCAATCAATCTAGACATCAGTGTAGAGAGGGATGCCAAATGATGGAATAACTACCACAAAAGTCAGTAGTCAGTATTTTTCCGCACAAGGAGTTTTTCAATTCATAGAGACACCATTTTCCCTCGTTCTCCTGTGTTTTAAATAGCTCTATCTCAGCCTCCTTCCATCTTCTCCCTTTCCCTGTGTCTGACACTTAGGCTTCTCTAGGTTCCTTCTTAGAGTCACCCAATCTAATCTCGAGTCTTCAAGTTGCCCCATTCCTAGCCTTTTAAACCCCCCAAACCCATCCCTGCAAGATGCTCCATAGAAGATGATAGCCCCATCAGCCTTGGCCTCTACCATGTCTGGGCTCCTTTCTTGTTTCCTCCTGCCCTGGTATGGCACAGTCATTGAATAAATATTTATGGGGGTACCTACCAGATGGCAAGCACTGTGCTGTGGAAGGGTCACAAAGCCCTCTGCATGCTCCCTAGAAGTGATACGTATGCCTCCTCCATTCTCTGCCTAAATTTCAATACTTTCTTATGCTCATTTGAACATTATCTTCTACGTTAATGTTGAAAGTCATTAAAACAGTCCAAGTTAGCTATTTTTAAGTCTTCAGGTGTTGTTAAAGCAGTTGAGATAAGCTTAATCATTTTTACCTAAATATAATTTGCCACCCTATTTGAAACACACTAAAAATAAACAGGATCCTCTTCATACTCATGGCCACCTCCCTGCTTCCTTCACATGCCTGCTTTACGCACCATACTTGCCCCATTCTGTACGAAAATTAGCTGCTCTGGGCCCAAAGGATCCACCTTCCATATCGCTTCCCCAAACCTATGAATGGTACATGAATGGTGAATGATCCTGTGGTAGCAACTAGTCATGTATAACTGTAAACTTAAGTCTAAATTAATTAAAATTAAACAAAATTAAAAATCCAGACCTTAGTTGTAGTAGCCTATTTCAGATGCTCAAAAACTATAGGTGTCTACTTGCTGCCATATTGGACCACACAGATGTAAACCATTTCAATCATCACAGAAAGATCTACTAGACAGTGAAAGACTCACATCCTTCATCTGGGCGATGCCCTTTATTCTCCCCCCCAGGGACCCAACAGAATCTTCATCCTTTTCTCTGTGTCTGTTCACTCAGGTATGTAACCCTATTCCAGTTACTCTCATCCCAGGTAGCTTGTTTCTTTTGAATCTCTTGAATTCTTCTTGTTTTATAACTTTTATTCAGTGACCACAGAAAACTGTATTTCTCTGAAGTCTGTCTCTGACTCTGACTCTTTGTCTCCTTACGCCACTTTTTCTCACCTACACTCCTCTCCCGTTTATATAAAATAGATTTCCCACTCACAAAGAAATATAGAAAACCATTTGATTTGAATTGAATTTATACATAAAAAACATTACTGTCAACCTCTTGAGTACTTAAAAATGTTTCAAGTCCCTTCACCATCACCACAAAAATTCTTCAACGTATTCAGTATTTTCCTAATTAAACCTACTTTTTTGTTAAGTAGAAAATTAAGTCTACAAATTATTTTCCTGAGTTTTAAAATTACTAGCATTGCAATAGTATTATTTTATACTGTTTTGGTGTAGGCATTCACAGTTTGGCTGCATTTGGGGTTTCATAGGACTTTGTGGACTACGGGGAGAGCAAATCTAACATTGTTCATGGGAATGTGCATTCTAAGTCACAGATCTTTCAAACACAATTAATGCGTTCCTGTAATGACATCTGAATATTACATATTGGATAAAATATGAAATAGAAATATCTGGCCACATTGACATTGTTCTGAATAAATCTTTAAGTTTACTTATATTTATAATTCAGATTGGGGATTGCAAAACTCCCTGGTTAGTAGATCAAGAGTCATCAATCAGATAAACTTCATTCACACACATACTGAAAAACACTTTAAAAAATTTTAATTTATTTTTTAAATTACTTTAATGATCTTCAATTACAGTTGTCTGCATTTTCCCCCCTCCCCTCCTCCCCACCCCATCCAACCCCACCTCCCTCCCTTGCTTCCACCCTCCCCCTTGGTTTGTCCATGTGACCTTTATAGCAGTTCCTGAAAACCCGTCTCCCCACAGTCCACACTCCCCTCCACTCTGGCTACTGTTAGATTGTTCTTAATTTCAATGTCTCTGGTTATATTTTGCTTGCTTGTTTGTTTTGTTGATTAGGTTCCACTTAAAGGTGAGATCATACGGTATTTGTCCCTCACCGCCTGGCCTACTTCACTTAGCATAATGCTCTCCAGTTCCATCCATGCTGTTGCAAGGGTATAAGTTCCTTCTTTCTCTCTGCTGCGTAGAATTCCATTGTGTAAATGTACCA
>PVJI01027644.1:0-17420 GCA_004026765.1 Micronycteris hirsuta
ACGGACAAAACTAAAGGGAGGGGAAAGGGGGGTAAGGGGGAGGGGGGAAGGAAGGGGGGAAATGGGGCAACTGTAACAGCATAATCAATAAAATATAGTTTAAAAAAAATGCAGGTAAAGAAAAGAGGAAAGGGAATGAAGTTCTGTTTAATAGATATAATATTAAATATATATTTATATATATTTAAATAAAATATATATAAATATATATATTTTACTATATATAGTAGTATGTATTGTGCTCGGTAAAACAAACCAAAAAACAGCCTTGGTTTTCAGGAAACTTACACTCTAATGAGGGAAACAGACATATAAGTGCTCAAATAGGCTGAGCGTCAAGCGAGGTGGGGGTGCTGCAGGAAGCCCAGGCAAGGGCACCCACAACCCAGCCTGAGAACCCAAGAAAGACTTCCTCAAATAGGTGATACCTGAGCTGATCTTCCTGTATGATGTGAGGAAATGTGAAAAGAGACTTCAGGGCAAAGAAAACCACATGCAGTGGTTGGAGAGGGATCATATAGTTCAGTATCCAAAAACTAACATATATATGCTAGACACTTCTCAAACTTTTTCTATATTTTATGTAATTAATATGTCCAGACAATAGTGAGTAGCCTGGTGTTCTTGAAGGAAGATTCATGAAAAAGAAAACAGAACAAAACAAAACAAAAACAAGCAAACAAACCCAAAATGATCGGGCAGGTTGAGATCAGATTATGCAAGGACTTTCAAAATCTATATTATACTTAATTCACCTAATGAAAGTTTTGGGGCAAGAGTTTGACATGAGCAAGGCTGTGCTTTCCAGATTTGATACCTGCAAGATAACATGGAGTGGAGAGAATTGTACGTGGAAGACCATTGAAGAGGTTGTGAAGATACACCAGCCAGAGGTCAAAAGAATACACTTATGCCCTCATGGTTCTCATACACTGCTGGCCCTCTTGTAAACGCTCTCCACAGTGCCCTCTGGAACTGTTTCGTTTGTACCATCCCTACATTCTTAACCTCCTTCTCCTCCTCCTCCTTGCCTTAACTGAAATTTGTGTTTCCCTTGGCTCCCCTCCCACCCCTACTCAGCAGTCCACTTCTACTGAGCCCCCTTGAGCAGAGGTTATTGGTCATCCCAAGAGACTCAGAGCTTGCCCATTTGTCAACCATTTCTAGCCCCTCCCTCTCTCCCTGTGAGGAACATGCAATCCGGGCCTCCCTCGTCTTCCAGGTTTCACTTACTCTCCCCTCATTCACTTTCAGCACATTACACTCTCTTGAAAGTTTTGGTAATTGTCACTTAGATGCTGAATCCACTGGGTTTCATGTCTTAATTTGGGGCATTTGTTTCTCTTGACCCATTGTTTCTTTTAAAAAAATATATATATTTATTTATTTTTAGAGAGAAGGAAAGGGAGGGACAGAGAGAGGGAGAGAAAAACATCAATCGATTGCCTCTCATACACATTCCGATGGGGGACTGAACCTGCAACCCAGACATGTGCCCTGACCAGGAAGCAAACTGGCAACCTTTCTGTTTGCTGGACAACACCCAACCAACTGAGCCACACTGGCCAGGTGTGATCCATTGTTTCTTGACAGATTCATTAGAAATTATTTTTTCCTGTTTCTCCTTAGACCCCTCTGGCCATTTTTCTCAGTCTCTTTCGCAATTTCTTCCTCTTCCCCACCTCTTAAATGTAAGTAGGCCTTAGACTTCTTCCTCAGCTGTCTTCCCTTCTCACCTTCTAGGCTCTTCCAATGGCTTGAATCACCTCTTATGTGCTGGTGAGCTGAGAGCTCACAAATCCACCCTCCCAGCCCCAGGCTCTCTCCTCAGCTTCACACTTTTCTGTCCAACTGCCTGCTGGACAGCACTAACTCAATGCTTCACCTGGAAGTCACTGTGGCTTCTCAGCTTCAGTGACCGCTTTAGCCAGTCACTAAGTGTTGTTCATTCTGCCTTTCTTCTCTCTCATAGCTCTGTCCTCCTCTCCATTTTCACTGTAACTTATTTAATTTAGGTTCTCCTTACCCTTTGCGTAAAAGGTTAGCTTTTTATTTCGAAAAATTTCAAATATGCATAGAGTATAATGAACCTTACACTTCCATCATCTAGATTTAATAATTATTAACCTTTTGCCAAATTTACTTCATCTATTCTTTCTACTGTATTTTAGAGCAAATCGAGACATCATAACATCTGACTCATAAATGCTTCACGATGTTATTTTATTATATTACCATAGTCACACCTGACAACATTAACAAAAATGCCTTAATATTATTTAAAACTCTGACTTCCAAATTTCCTCTTTACAGTTGGTTGGTTTGAATCAGGATCCAAACAAGGGTCACACATTGCATGTAGTTTCTAAGAGGAAACAAAAATAATCTCTTCCTTTGATCCTTGCCATTGACTTGGGGAAGAGATCAGGCCAGCTGTCTTGCCTCGCCTCGGTTTTTGCAGTCAGACAGCCTCTTTGCCTTGGGTCTTGCTCCTCCCCACCCCCCCGGCAGTCTTCCACACTGTCATCAGAGCCATCTCTCCAAAGTGCGTTTTGGATCATGCTACTTTCCTGCTTGAAACTCTTCAATGGTTCCCACGAACTGCCATGATAAAATTCAAACTTCTTCCTTTGTCATATAATGTTTTCACTGACCTCTACCTAAATTTCCAATCTCATCTTTGTCCTCATACTATGTAGGCCCAAACTTTTTTTGCCCCCAAACCCAGGGCTCACTCTCTGTCTGAATACCATTTATTTGCCTTGCTTTCACCTGGAAAACAACCTTACTTCCCAAAGCTCAGCTCAAGTACCACCTCCACTATGATGTTTTTCTGATTCCTTAAATTCCAACAAAGGAAAATTGACTCTCTCTTCCTTCCATCCTGGCACCCACAGTGCGCAGCTGCACGTAGTGTTTGCACTGCTGGCTCTTTCTGAGGCCCCTTGATGCCGGGTCCTATTTGTTGCACCAGTCTTATCAGCCCCCAGGTGTGTTGGAAAAAAGGGGTTTTTTTTTTTTGTTGTTGTTTTTAAAGATTTTATTTTTTTATTTTTTTTAGAGAGAGTAGAAGGGAGGGAGACAGAGAGGGAGAGAAACAGCAATGTATGGTTGCCTCTCACATGGCCCTCACTGGGGACCTGGCCTGCCACCCAGGCATGTGCCCTGACTGGGAATCGAACCGGGACCCTTTGGTTCCCAGCCCGTGCTCAATCCACGGAGCTACGCCAGCCAGGGCTTAAAAAAAGGGGGGTTTTAATAAATGCTTATGAATAGGTGAATTAACAATAAATTAATACGTTTACATTGCAACCCGGGAAATAGTAAATTTGTTCCCAGAAGAAATTCCTAACAGTGACTTCTGCTCACAGCTTTTTTTTTTTTCCTTAAAGATTTTATTTATTTACTTTTAGAGAGAGGGGAAGGGAGAGAGAGAACCATCAATGTGTAAGATGTCCCCCAACTTGGGACCTGGCTGGCAACCCAGGCATATGCTCTGACTGGGAATCGAACTGGCAACCTTTGGTTCGCGCTCAGGCCAGTGTTCAATCCACTGAGCCACACTAGCCAGGCTGCTCACAGTTCTTGAGGCCAGACTTAGGTAGCAGGGTCCCAGACCTCCAGCCTGTGGAGTTGCATACTGTGCCCCTATGAGAGTTCTGTGGCTTTGGGTGACTCAGGTTCTATTACGAGACCATGGATTCTCAGTAAAGGGCAAACATTTCTGAAAACATAGTCCTTGGGTAAGGAAAGCTTCTTTTGCAAAGAAAGTTGCTTTCCTGGCCAATATGATTTATTGTCAAGTATAGTATAACTGGAAAAATGCTGATTAGCAGGCTATTTGTTCAGTGCCAGGTGTTTAAACTCTGTGAACTAATTTCATGTCACTGTGCATGTCACCTCCCTCCTTTGGCCTGTGTTTTTTAATCTTCCAAGTGAAGATATTGGAGTAGATGATCTCTAAGATCATTTCCAGCTCTATCATTTTATTATCTAATTCTTATGTAATACCACTATAACATGTGTTTGATATGGTAAAGGTTTAAGAATTATCGATGGCATTTTACAGATGTGGAAACTGAGGGCAGCAGGGCAAGGGACGCGTAAAGGTAGCGCAGGGGTCTTAGTCCCTCCCGAGCTCTGTTTCATTAGCAGTCAATACTTCTTGGCTCCGGGGGCAACTGCAGTATCTTTCCCTTTAGGAAAGCTTGTCTGTTTTGTTCCCCTGTCCTGCAGAAAAACACAAGGGTCAGAATATTAACATGAAAAATATTAGAGCACACTTATTCCACTTCCGCAGCTTACGAGGGTTTGTCTCACAGTATTGAAAGTAAGAAAAGTCATTTGTGTAGAGACTGCCGGGGGCCATAGAAGAACGCAGCTGGTGGAGGAGAAGGGGAACAGATTTGAGCTGCTGGGTCTGCATTTCAGTGTCTGTGGGCTAGGCTGAGAGGAGGGGCACCAATCCCAAGGGCATGATGACAAGGTCAGCCTCATCTCTTCTGTCTGTTCTTGGTACCAGCCAGTCGAGCTAGAAAGAGCAATCTGTCAAGTCTAATTAGAGTGGAAGAAAGTGAACAATGGGCGCCCAGCTCTGAAATGACAGCTCAGTTTAACAGGGTGGAGGAGCTTGTGGGGGCTGTGGGCTTTGTGTGCTTGGAACTGGTTCCTTCAGAGGTGTCCTTGCTGGACTCAAACTGCAAGACAACTTCAACTAAATTCTTATTTACTACACCAGGAATCTTCAGGTCCCTGAGCTTTTCAGCATGTGCACAACCAGCAAAGCAGAAGAGAGCGTGGCTGTGTTTCACAGGTGAGGCTCTAATCGAAAACAGTTACATCATGCGGTGCGATATTGTGCTGCGTGCATGCAACTTATATTTATTAATTTGTTCGTGTTTCTCTTTTGTGTTTAATTATATTGGTAGCATTAACATTTCTCTTATTACTTGCACAACCCTTTTTATTAAAAGGCTTATAATTGGGTTCTTGAAATTTCAGAGCAGCCTGAAATTTCAGTAAGACCACAAATAAGCTTAATTTAAAATACAAAAAAATTAAATTATATTTTTGGCTTTTCAATGACCTACCTGATTTGGATATTTTAATTCACAGGAAAAGGGCATATTTTATAAATGGAATCAAATAAATATATTCCTTAAGATAAATAAAATACCTGAATACAGGTTATTGAAGCTTAAAAGCTCTACATGTGCATAATCTAAAGACTCAAATAACAGAGGCCTATCTGTTATCAGGAAATATTATCCTGAAGACTAATGGTTTGTTCCATTAATAATGATTTAATATTGCCTCAGTGTGGGCCACTTAGACATCTTAAAGGTGTGAGAAAAAAAAAATTCTCTGAAGTGGGAGAGAAAGAATGAGAAAAGAATAAACGCAAGCAATTTACCAGTTATAAGTCTTACTTGGCATGATTTTGCTATTTTCTCCTGTGTTATCTTATTTAATCCTCGAAGAACCTTGTGAAGTATGTTACTATTATCTTCACTCTATAGATAAAGGACAGTAAGGCCCTGGGAAATTGGCCTAAAGATACAGAGAAATGCAGAGTCAGGCCTTGAACCCAGATCCTCTGGCTCCAAGTGCTTCTCAGCACTGCATTTCTGGTGGAGTCAGGAGACATTACACTAAAAACCATGCGATTTATCAGAATAATGCCACCACGAGGGCTCTTCTAATCTTTGATCTTTTATGGGCCTGACGAGGCGGTGGATTTCAGTGTGCTGCGTTTGCACGACTTGCCTTTGCTGCACACTCTTAGCCTTTTATTTTTTAACAGCATCATTTGTTTCTTTTCTGTCCTTCCTTTTCTTTTCTTTTTTTTTTCCTTTTATGCACACGTATTTGAATATATTATCCTGTATAGAGATAAAGGGAAAGTCTGCCAATACTATGCACCTCGCCTGGGACCCAGTCCTCTCCCCAGAGAAACCAGGTATCAGTTTGGGGTATAACCGACTCGTTCTCTCTGTGTGTTTGCATCATTTGTGAGTGTGACTTTTAAAAACACATATGGTACCATGCTGTACTTCCTAGCCTGCAACTTGCCTTTTTTTTTTTTCTTTAATTTTTAACTTACTGTGCCTCCTGGAGATCTTTTCATGGCAGTATGTTTAAATCTAATTCACTGTTTTTCACTGTTATGTAGCATTCTATGCCACTGTCACTTTTACTGTTTCCTCTCTACATTCCCTCTGCTTTTGAAATGCCTTAGTGACACAAGTCAGCATTTAACCGTGGTTATTTTATGGGGTGTGTAGAGATGGGCATAAGCGTTCTGGCTCAGTGGAGTGTTAATAAGGGGGAAAGGAAGGAAATGTGAAAAGCACTGACCGCAGCACTCTGAGCTGAGGGGAGAAGCCCAGGACAGACCCAGGGTCCTCAGTAGATTTGTTACCTCTCAGGTGCAGAATTTTAGCATTTATTTTTTTTGAACCCACCCACTCTCCAGAGATGTATTTCTTATATGTAAGAAATAGTAATAACATACTCAACAGGGTGCTGTGAAGATGAAATGAGAATGCAGAGGAAAAACCCCCAGAGCCACGTATACTGAGACATGTGAGTTATAAAGTGTGTTTGCTTACCCTTTCCCCTCTCTCCCTCCCTCCTCAGATGCCATGTTGTGAAGCAGTTCCTCCAAGACGGATGCTGGGTACCTGGAGCTAGGGATGTTGTATTAGATATTCTGGGGCAGGGATGTGCCTCAAAGCAGGGGCTCTGAGACTGACGGGTCTCTGGATCCAAGTCCTGATGTGGCTGTTTATTAGTTCTGTGACTTGGGTGATGTTTTGTCATACGTAAAATAAGGGTAGTAATAATAGTACATGTAGCCTGTAGAGCTGTGGTGAGGTTTAAACGAGGTCGTATACGTAAAGGATTTAAGCAGTTTCTGGCCTGCAGGAAAGTCAGCTGCTGTCACTGTCAGTCAGAGAAGTCGTAGTATGCTCACTTCTGTTTCCTGTCTATAAAGTATCACTGTCCAGGTTCCTCAGATGTGACAATAAAGGCAGGCCTAATCTCAGGGTTAAAGCAAAGCCATTCATTGTTCCTTCAGTCCATAATTTTTTTTAAAACAAGTATTCCCTGAGCGCCTACTGCATGTCCAACACCCTGCCGAGTCCTGTGTGAAACAAAGGGAGTGCTGGCAGGCGTCACACTGAAGGGCCTTAGCGTCCGAGGTTAATGCTGGGAAGAACTTTGCACCTGCCCAGTGAAAGACGTTCTGTAATACGCTCTCTGGGTGACAGACTATAACATTAACACAGGGTAGTGTTATGGATATACATGCCCGGTGGCTATTTTATCAAAATTTTCCATTAATTACCTTAAACTCCTGCTTATGTGTTCCTTATCTAGCTTCAGAATTATTGTAGAAGCTGGTCTGGGTCTCGTCTGTAGGGCTTGAGCCCTTAGATCATAAGCTAACACAGGGCTGGTTTCCTGGCTGGGGGTTGCTCTCACTTCCCCCGGAGAGTGCTGGAAGCGAGGCTGCCAGAAGCTGGTGAGCAGCTGCTCTCCACACGGCCTAAGGCTTGGCTAAGTAGAAACATTCAGATAGTCTGTTATTCCAGAGAAAATAGCTGGTATTTAGTGAGTGGATTAAAATCCTCAGAGTAGGAACTGTCTTTAAGAGCCTGAGGATGCCACAAGAAGGGACTGAAAGTCCTATTGGGGGTGGGGGACGGTAAATTCCTAGGAAATAAACCTATAGTATTTCCAGAAGTTCAGCCTCACCCCTCAGTCCAGGAAACTTTCCGGGACCCACAGAGCCCGTTTTCCACTGTGTGCGTAAACCCATTCCAGCAGGCCTAACCGGACACAAAGGGCCACCTCAGCTGCCAAGTGCAGAAGCCACATGTAGCTTTTGGTTTAAGAATCGGTCCAGGCAGCAGATGCTCTGAGTGCTTGGAGAGTGGCATGCTTATTCCTGATGTAAGAACAAGCACCCTTTGTCTTAATTCCACACCTAAACCAGGGATAGACAATTCTGATTGTTTAAAGGAGCTATGTTAAATCATTTTTATAAGAAAAAAAAAAACAGTGTGAGAAGGTGTTATTTTTCAGAGAGCCCTCTTACTGCTGAAGGGATTTCTTAGCAGACAAAGGAATCCACTCATTAAATCATACCTCTGTGAAGAAGGGATTCTTAAGTGTAAGGAGCAGAACATATAATGATTAGGTTAATTGGGATTCTACCACCCTTTCTGAAGGTAATCTTTTTGTTTTTAATTTTATTTGGTAAAGAGGTGCACCTTTCTGAAATTTTTGCCTTGAAACCCAGAGTAAAAACTTACAGCATGTGAGAATTGTATAGAGTGGCCCTGCTTTTCACAGGCAAGAGTTCAGGGCCCCCAAAATATGCTTTTCAAATCATTATTAGCAATGAATTTATTTTGCCCTCCTGCAAGAGGTAAATGTACCTGGTGTATGAAACTTGAGAGAGAGCCCATTCTCCAAGGAAGAACAAAGAGAAGGCGGGCACCCCTCCCCCTTGGAGGAGCCAGTTTGCTTTGACTAAGCCGACTGCCTCTGAGGCCTGCGGCAGGAGAGGCTCAGAGCTGGGTCCCTGCGGATTAGCTCCGTAACACTTGGTTCAGCAGTCCTGGGGATGTGGGAAGATGTGTGCCTGCCTGCACAGTATTACTGTTATCAGCTGCCCTGTTCATGCATCTTCCCAAAGGACACTTTCATAATATAGTAACACTTAGGGAGACGTTCCTCTCCTTTTACTTCAGGTTCCCTGTAAATAAACAAATGTCAGCCATCGTCTTGGGTCCTGTCCCTGGACAAGAAAAAAAAAAGTCGGAGATATTCTAAATTAAAATTAAAATGGCCTGAGAGTGAGAGACAGAATATTTAGCCTGTTAATAGCTGTAGACCAGCTCTGACAAAAGACTTGCTCACATTTCCTGTATATCTGTTGAAATTTAGGATTAATTTCTAGGTGGTTATTTCTGAGATCATCCAAAAGAGAGGAGAGCCAGGTGCCATTGAACCCCAGGAGCCTCTGCTTCTCATTTACACTAATTTACACGCAAACTTTCCAATCTGCTACCCGCAGCTAATCCACAGGCGTGGACACTTCTTCCTTGAGGACTCTGTCACACCTACCCCAGAACCAGCCCCACTTCACCTTCTCCCATCCCTTTGTCTGTAACTAATGTATATCCTTTCAGAATGACTTACATCTTTCTCCTCCATACTTGATGTATAAAGACATTTGCAAAACTCCAGGATAATGAACATATGGTCTTTTCTACCTAGCCAGGCTGCTAGTGGTTAGAGTCCATGCCCTAAGATCAGTCTCCTCCTTTTGCTAGCAATGGCATAATAAACCCTTTCTTTTAAATAGGCTTTCAGCTGTGGAAGTTAAAATTTTAGTTTAACACCCTGATTCACCAAGTTACTATATGTCCATTCCTCTTTGTCCTCCAAACATTGAGCTCCCCATGCCCATCCGCTTGGAACCGGATTCTGAAGACTACAGCATAAGTGGTCACGTACAGGCTGTGGGAGCCCAGGTCCAGCTGGGCTCCTTATTATGGTGTTTATGTGCTACTGGATGAAGGAAAGGGCCCTGTTTTGAACCAAGGCCTATAATTTATGCCTACAGCTATGCCCTCGTGGGAGACGGGAATCTTCATGTCAAAGAACGGAGAACTGATAAACAGCATGACTGGTCCAACTTGTAACCGACTGAAGAAGGGTGGGGTCCTGTCTGTCTCCAGATATAAATCATGGGAGGCGATGATAGAATAGAAAATGTTTATTAAGCTTTTAGATGGAAGAGACCAAACCTGGATGCATTGAGCGAGTGCACACCGAAAGCCAGTGTGACTCCTGAATCTCTGCCGAGGCTGCGTTATTTTTTAAAGATTTTATTTATTCATTTTTAGAGAGGGGTCGGGGGAGGGAGAGAGAGAGAGAGAGAGAAACATTGAGCACTGGATGAGTCCGTTTTCTGGTTGACCTTTCAGGTCTCTCCCTTGGTGAGCTGGTGAAAGTGCAGGGGGTCTTCATGCCCCGACACACTGTACATGTCTCATTAGCATCTTAAATCTCCACCCAGGATAGTCCAAAAGGATATATTCTTAATAGCTACTGCACAGTGCAATTTTAGGGACTTTCCCTTAGTCTGATTGAATCGTTTCTTCAGTGGAAAGGATTCCTAGCCCTGTGTTTTTATTGGTGGGGGGAGAAACAGTACACTGTTATCTGGCTTTGTGGCTGGATCCGGGCCCCCATCGCTTTCTTGCAGGTAGCCTTCTACAAAATGTCCACTCATGGGTCTTCATTCCCTTACTAGAAGAAAAACAGAGATGTACGATTCTTACACTTAATGCACTGAGTTTCTGTACATGGAAGGGGCAAGAAGGTTATCAGTACATCATCTGGGCAAAGCTTTGTAAGGACAAAGCTTTGAAGGACAGAGCTTTGTAAGAGAAAGCATCAGCTTAATGAAGGGCAGCGTAAAGCTCTATGCAGTATAAAAACGGAGAAGCTGCACTTTGGCATCATCTTGCAGGTTATGATTCCCAGCAATCGCGCTGGCTCAAGAGCAGAAGCGCAATTCATCTTTCTGTGTGCTCAGCCATAGGGGGAGAAGGGTGGTACCACAATTCTCTCCCAGTGGATGACGATGACGTGTTCTAAGCAGATGGTTGCAGAGTCTCCTGTCAAATGGGTGAAGAGAACAAGGAAGTGGGGAGAGGAGGAGGGACTCTAAAATGGCACTGCAACAGTCCTGGAATAAAAATGAGGGGCCGTAGTGAGAAATAAGCACAACCACCTTGAAACTCAAACCCCTGCCTGTTTTTTTTTTCCAATTTGCCCCTGATAATCTCTTTCAATATTTTATAAATAACTTAAAGCAGGATAAGATAAATGAAAGAGAGTCCCTATCAGGTTCTGTTTTTCACTCTCCTTTAGGATTGTCCTAAGTAACTATTATACCACAAAAATCAAATCCACCCTGTTTAATAAGCTTTAGGAAGCATTAAAAACAATCAAATCCTTTGAAATATTGTATACTAAAACCATTATGGGCCTCTAGGTTTCTCTTCTCAACACAAACGCTGCTCTGGTTGGGCCCATGACTTTCCGTTTTCTTTGGTGGAGGCACACTGCTGCGCCCTCAGTGCAACCATGTTTGGAACTGTTGTTCCCTGGCCAGGAGCACGCTGCGGGCGTTGGCTCCCCGTTTCCACCAGCAGGCGGCGCTGTTTTCCGGGCTTCCCCTGCCACCGCCCTGCTCACCGAGAAAGTCATTTCCGCTGTGGCCCGGCGAAGCTGCCCTCTGGCACGCCTTGCTGGTCTTGTTCAAGGCAGCCAGCTCTGCCTGCTAACATTTCTGAACCATTATGCCTTTATGATAGTTTCTGACCCTTGGAAACTTGCTTGTTGGGTGCTTTGAAAGCGTGGAAATCCTAAAAAAAAAAAAAAAAATTGGGATTGCGTAATCACTGAATTTTTAAACAACTCAAGTGAATTTCAACTTAGTAAAATAAGGATATCCTCTGACTCGAGAAGGAGAGAGAAGGCAATATATGTTGAAAATTAGAATCCTTTAAAAACATTCTTCCTGTTTATTCCAGACTCTGCCCGCGTAGAAAGCAGCTCACGAAAATTCAGCTGCGGCGCCATCTGCTGGGCGCCCCGCGCGACTGCATGGCCCCACCCGGGAAGGAGAGATTGCGTTGCAGGTGAGGCCCAGTCCGGGAAAAACTGGCACCAAGGTAGCATTCAAATGCAATGAACGCATCAAATATGAGACTAAACTGAACCTCTACAGGAAAATGGCCTCAGTTTTGAGGAGCCCTCGGGCATAAATGAAGTGACATATGTTTTTTAGGTGTCTTCTTAGGAAAACCTGAGGCTTTGGGAGAAGAGGAGGCATAATTCATTTCGTTACACCCACATGTCTATCAGATGCAAGGCTGAAAACTGAAACTGTAGTTTTCATCACTGTGCACAGAAAAGTATCAGGAACAGAAGTCACAGTGTATTTGTTCTCCTGAATGGGACTGATTTTGCTGAATGAAAGCACTTTTAAAAGTGAAGAGGGTGACAGAAACAAAATTAATCTGGGAGTGAGGAGGTTTGTTATAGTCACTAACCCCTACTACCGTTTTCCAAACCCTTAAGTCTGTTCTGATCTACTTGAAGATTTTCTTTTTAGGAGACCTGAGACCCTTTCCACACAAAGATCTAAGCCCGTTTGCAAACACATTTATACACGTCAACATAAACCTGCCTTCACCATTGATGCAAACTTTTTAAAGGCCATAATCATCAGATCATTTCATACTATGCATAAGTCAGACCATTATGCTGTCCACCTTAAACTTACATAGTGCTGCATGTCAATGATCTCAATAAAACTGGAAAAAAAAAAAAGAAAAGGAATCCCTTTCCTCCTGTACTTACTGACACTGGCCTTCAATTTGGCTGCTTTCCCTCCTTGGGTTTGTGGCGTGTATTCCCCATCTTATATGAATGTGCATGTTTCAGGGTTCTTCACTTTCACTGAATTCTTAGACCCCAAGGAGGATGTCAGAAGAGTTTGGGAGCAGCACTGCTGGGCAGAGTTTGCCTTAACGTCTGCTGCTAGCTGTCCGAACTGAGAAGAGATGCTGGTCGGGTGGGCTGGGAGGAGGAGCAGGATCTCCCAAATCCAGGCCAAGCCCATTCTAAGCCTCGATTACCTGGTTTCGATTCCAGCCCCACGTGATCAGGTGTCATGTGTCCTTCCACTCCACATAACCAACAGACTATGTGACTGGTGGGGCGAGCAGCGAGACAGGTGTCTGGGTTTCTGCTGCAGGTTGAAAGGACTCCCATCATCTGTCCCCTGTATTGTCCTTTTGTTACCTAGGTTTAGCCTCCCCGGTATAGTAATATCAAATGTGTACCCTCAAAAAGGTGAGAGACTCGTGACCCTTACCCAGGGGTGTGCTACTGGATGCTAACAACCAAAATAAAGCCCTGGCTTTCAGTGTTAAAAAAATAATAATGAAAAAATACAAAAGTCATAATCAGAAAATGCTTGGGGAACTGGTAGAAATCAGAATTTTAGAGCAGAATTACAGTTGGCCCACCCATCTGGAAAGATACAGTATTACTGATGGTAAACATTTATAGTGGAAATCTTACACGGTTCTGACCATTTAGAACTTGATAATAACTTTCGAGCAAAAGTAAGTTTTTGTGTTCTAGAATGAGCTTATAGTGGTTTTCCCGAAAGAGATGAAGTAACTCTACCAACAATATAGCCTGTTGGGACCTTACTGGTAGTGTAGTCCTTGGGGTCCATGCCACAAGATTTCCATATACAGGGTCCGGCACAAATAATGCCCCTTTTTTATTACACTATCATAAGCATGTAATTATGTAACATAACAGTATCACACTCAAGCATACCATATGACATTTTAGGTGAAATGTTCAAATTAAAGCTACAAATTATTACACCCACATTATTACCCTCCCAACCACACTCAAGCAGACGTTACTTCTGCCGGACCCTGTACAATCAGCATTTGTAAGGACATCCTTTGGTGCTTCAATAACTAAGCCCTTGTGAGTGAGACCTACTGATGCTACTGCCACAGTGAATAGTGTCGGAGATCATGTCACACCTCCATATGGGTGCTTGAAGAAGATAACTAAGAAAACTGGATGCGAAATAAAATTCCGTTGTCATCATACATGGGTGGGCTGTATAGAGAACTAGAAAACTGAATATATTTTCTATTTTGAATTAACAGAGTCACTGGGTACCAAATCATGACCAGTAAAGGAAATATTTGAGGGCTAATGCCACATCTATGTCACCTCTCTTCTGTTAATGTATTTGTAGAGGAGAGTCGTTCATAGACACGAGTAGCTCGATAACAAACCAGCACCAAGAGCGGTGGCATGAAGTGGAGAGTGGCGCATCTCTCAGGGAAGGTGCTCCCAAGGCCTCTTGCTGGGGGATCAGAGGTGCAGCAGTGAGACCCAGGTGCCTTGAGTCTTCCCAGGCTCCTCTCGTGTGGCCCGAGGCAGTCCCTGGAAACGGAGTGTTTTCTCTTCTGTGCTTCTCCTTACTTCATTTTGTTTGTTTAGGGGGTGATTCGACCCTCAGAACCAGCCACATATACAAACTACCTGTCAATTTCTTCACAGACATCCCGAGAGGATTCACTGAGTGCTATTTCTGGTTAACCCAGTACAAAAAGACTACCCATTCGCCCAGCAACTGAGGTTGGGTTTCAGATATTTTGTGTTTGGCAAATAGTGAGGGAAAATTTTTCTAGAGATGACCTCTCCCTTGACTTTTGGCCTGTTCTAAATTGGGCCTTTGCTAGAATGTGACAGTTCTCTCAAAAACATGGCATAGATTGAATTGGTAGAAATTTATATCTGGACCCCAGGGTTAGGTAAGTGTGTCTCTTATGGTAAAACCCTGATTTCACAGAGGAATCGCTTTAACAGTGCCAATTCAACTCACTTTTGTTCTCAGTGTAGACCAGTCCTCTTCTCTCCCCTCCCTGCAAAACGTCAGGCCGACTCCTGCACATTATTAGTAGGTCTTGGATTTTTGGCCACTCCTCTGAGATTTCTGTGATATCCGCCCCCCCAAAAGAGGGAGGGTTCCCTGCTAAGCTCCTAACACCTCATGGTTCCCCATCATAGCTCTGTAATACCATATCGTCACTGCTTATCTGTCTGTTTCCCATACTAGGATCTTAGAACCTGTGAAAATGGGGTCAAGGCTACCATTATTTTCATTTTGCATCCTCAGTGCCTAATTAGTGCCACAGATCAAGCAAGTGTTAGGTAGGAATTCAACACACAAAGATGAGAGGGACAGTATTTCTGATGGAGGAATTGCCCTAAGCACATGGGCAGGCGCAGCGCCTAGGAGCGTGAGTGCGGGTTGGCTGAAGCCTGAGGGGGCAGACGGGAGGGCGGACCGGAGAGAGTCTGGGGCGGTTATGGATATTGTGAATGTGAGTTTAAGGTAGTGGGCATCAGAAGTTGAAATAGTTGCAAATGATGACATTTCTGGTATACTGTATATCATTTGTATCTAGACCCTAGGGTCAGGTAAGTATGTCTGTTATGGTCAAAACCCTCATTTTACAGAGGAATTGCTTTAACAATGTGTTTTGCATATATTTCCATCAAAAATGTAGAGCCATAGATCTAGCCCATTCCACTGGTAGAAAATATGACTTACCTGGCAAAACCAGTCTACATAGAAAGTCAACCTAGTCAGTTAATTCAACTTATTTTGTATCAGAAAAAGTTTCACTTCATTTTTTAATTAAAAATACTATATTACTACAGGTTCTTCCGCAACCTCACTAGTGACTTCTAATTCTAAGATAGCCATTGTCCAAGGCACAGAGGCTTGCCAGGAATTTGTCCAGGGAATGAAATAAGGCACTGCCCTGCCAGTGTTTCTTACTTGGCTGTCAAGAGGTTCTCCCTGAGGTGTGATGCATTCTCAAGTCACCCATCCTCTGGGGACAAGCGCCGTTCAGGGTGTCTGAGGATTGCCTTTCTGTTGTGAAAAATCAGAGCGGTTGGGAAGGGGCAGCTGGAAAGAGAAATTGGCTCAATGCCCGCCATTCCCAGGCAGATCTCTTTAAGGAGAGGGGACATTTGGTAGTTCACAATCTGGAAGTCGAGCCCCTTAATCCCACCTCTGCTGTGTACTCTCAAGTTCGAGACTGGTTCTAAAGAATCTGGATTTTATCCGAATGAGTGGGCTCTAGAAGAGGTACAGAGAAAAAATATTACAAACTCTGTTTATACTTTTCCATGCCATCCCCTTAAACTTTCTATTTTGATAAATGTTTATAATTTACATAAAATTGAAGTACAATAGCATAGAAATAATTTCAAAATAAATTATGTGTGTGTGTATTAGAGAGGCTATGTAAACATTGGTTTAGTGATAGGGACATGTAACCAAAAAAAAATTTGAGGACCACTTTTAAGGACAGTGGAGAACCACTGAAGATTTCTGAGTAAGGAAGTAAAAACAAGCGTAATTGCTGACTGCAGGTGATAGCAAGAACCGGTGCCAGGAGGAGGCAGAGAGCGAGCTACCATGCCTGCCTTCAGAGCTGGCTGCCTGGCTGTGCATGAGAAAACGAGTAACGATAGTGTGTGGTACATGGTGCATAGCTACTTAAAGAAAGGACAGTGAGACCTGGCTGGTGTAGCTCAGTGGATTGAGCGCGGGCTGCAAACCAAAGGGGGTCGCCGGTTCAATTCCCACTCAGGGCACATGCCTGGGTTGCGGGCCAGGTGCCCAGTGGGGGGTCATGTGAGAGGCAACCACACATTGATGTTTCTCTCCCTCTCTTTCTCCTTCCCTTCCCCTCTCTCTACTAATAAATAAATAAAATCTTTAAAAAAGAAAGGACAGTGAGGAATAAATTGAGAACATGGAAAGAACAATTGTTTTTTTCTTCTCTTTTTAAACATGCATTTCCTGAAGAAAAAGATGTATTTCCAGCAAGGCCCTAAATGGCGATGGCCTCACTACACTATTTTTATTTCAAATTCCAAGCATTCTGTTGGGTCATGTTCCTTCTCCATTTTTAACCACAAAATTGATGTTTTATTTCTGATCTGGGGGGCTATGTATTTCGGTTCTTAGAAAAAGAAACATCTAAAAATGTGAGTTGGTGATTAAGAAGGATTTACTTCTGCCATCCTGGTCTTTCAGAAGATCTCAACATTATAATGGTTACGATGTCCAGGGAAGAAGGAAGTTAGGGGAGTAATTTCAGGAGCTTCCCTATTTTTAGAAATTTTACTCTGACCAAAATTTCCCAGAGAGAGGAATTTTTAAAAAGTTCCCAAAGAACATCATAATAAGGCATAATAATACCTTTTAGTTCTATGTAATAGATCCAATCTCAAAGGAGTCACACGATCCTACCCTTGCGTTCCCACCAGCCGGGTCTCCACTGAGTGTAAGGGCGGTAACAGGCCAAGGGGCATCCCAGGCTCCCAGCCTGAACAGGAGCTCAGGCCTCACGGCACACACTTTGCTGAAAAAGAGCCCAGCAGTGCCCACCCAAGCGCTTACTCAGACCCCACCCTCCTCCCAGTAACACCACAGGCATTATTTTAGCCATTTAACAGAAGAAAAAACAAGACTGGGAGAAGATAAGTATACCTGTCAACTGCGCGATTACTGAGGAGAGCTGGAATGCAACACAGGCCTGTCTTACCCGGAGCCTGTTTTAGTGCCTAGGTAACAACTGATCATTTTTGGTGGGATAGTCTCAGTAGAGCAGTAGAGGTAGAAGAAAGATTATGTGGGCTTTATTTGCTTACTTATCAAATATTTATTAAGGAGGGTGGGACTTCCAGGCAAGTGAGGAAGT